>SEYY01003849.1:47500-60000 GCA_009176605.1 Armadillidium nasatum
CTATCCTTTTGGGAGATTTGAAGAAAGGAAAAATGAAGCTCAGATGAGATGATCGAAGGAATCCAAAAGATCCTAAAGTTTAATAGTTTAATGAGAAACGATGGGAGGGGGAGAAGATAAGGAAAGGTGAGGAATGTTGGTTTTATTTTAGTGATGGTTAGAGAAACGGGTAGGGAGCTGCATCATCTATTCAAGATTGTTGTAAATAGGAAAATGTTAAGATACTGTAGGTTAGAAGCCATATCGAGAAATGGAAGAAAGCTATTGGCAATGATGAACATTGAATTCCTCCAGAAGTATCATTTAAGAAAGAGATTTTGAAGCACAAGTATTAAAAAAATTTATATATTCAGGAGAAAGACATGATGCAGACGACACAGATCCTGCATTGAGACCCAAAAACCAAGAACGACAGAGTTGTAACTCGGATTTATAATTGTCTGAAACAACTCCAGGACCAGCATTACTATGGATATCAGAAGCATGATCTACCTAAGGGTTCTAGGATAAAGTGTTTAGGGTTAGGTGGAAGATGATGCAAGTCTCAACAGAAAAGGTTGAAAATCCTACCTGAGAGTTTAAATAGAACTGAAGGACTAGCGTTGAACCCAACAACGGTCAAAAAACATCTTTTAGAGGGCAATTGGAGGACTTTTGAGAACAGATGGGGAAAGATGTTGGTCCCACTAACAAGGTGAAACCCTTCATGGCAAGGATATATATATATATATATATATATATATATATATATATATATATATATATATATATATATATATATATATATATATATATATATATATATATATATATATATATATATATATATATATATATATATATATATCTATATATATATATATATATATATATATATGCAGAAACTTTTAAAGATTTTTTACTTAGATTAAAGAATAAAAAAAATATGAAATTAAAAAATAAAGGCATTTATAAGTTTCTTTTCTGAGCTTCAAAATTCTTATATGGTAAAACTACAACGAAACTTTTGAAATCTTTTTGTCAAACTTTTTCATTTTCCTTTCCTTTTCTCGATTAGGATTATATATATATATATATATATATATATATATATATATATATATATATATATATATATATATATATATATATATATATATATATATATATATATATATATATATATATATATATATATATATATATATATATATATATATCGACTTTCGTCGAGTGTGGATGTGCTTGAAAGCAGATGGAAAGAAAAAAAGTTAGGAACATCACAAGGAAGACAGAAGAGTAGAGTAGAGTATAGCAAAACAGAGTACAGTAGAGTAGAACAGAGTAGAGTAAAGTAGAGTAGAGTAGAGTAGAGTAGAGTAGAGTAGAGTAGAGAGAAGAGAAAGCTATTGGATCTAAGGTTCAAGATCATTTTTCTAAAGTTACAGAGATTCTTTAGAGAATTATGCGTATAGAATACTATTAAAAGAAGTTAAAAAATAGAAGGAAAAATTGATTTTTCGATATAATATTTCAGTATTTTTTGAAAGTAAATTAAAAGAAATTTAATAAAATTATTTTAAAATATGTGGTGAAGCAACACATCTTTCGATATAACGTATTTTCGGCAGTTGAATGGAAATTTAAATATTAAAAGGAAAAAAACGAATTTGGCTTTTAAAGGATGATTATTTCGAAGCAGTTTTAATAAATGAAGAATAGTTCTTCATTTTAATCAGTTTTTTTCTTTCTCCCCAAGTACTGTTGCAAGAATATGAAAATTTCTGCAGTCGACGCTACCTTGCATCATGCGAGATATAGTGGCGAGTATAATATATATATATATATATATATATATATATATATATATATATTATATATATATATATATATATATATATATATATATATATATATATATATATATATATATATATATATATATATATATCAGAGCATAAGTTAAATAATAAACACGACTGTTGAACGATTTTCCAAACCCGATACTGTAAGACACTGTTCCTTATTCGTAATATATTCGAATGTCCTCAAGGAAAACAATAACAATGAAGACGAATAATGTTTTTTAAAAATAATAATAATAAAAAAAAATTAAGGATAAAAAAACATGTCTGCATTTTTCGACCACGCTCAATTTTTTACTTTCTCTTTTTTTTTTTTTACCAAATCAAACGTTTCATTTCCGAGTTTTGATGCCGTGAGAAATGAATGAAGCTTCCTTTCTTTTTTCATTCATTCTTTCGATGCTTTCAAGATAAATTGATTAACTTGCCGGGGGGAGGAGGGTTCTCTTTTTCTAAAAGATGAGAATATTGAGGTAAAACTTTAGTTTTCTCCTCCTCTTCTCTATCTATCTATCTATCTAAAATATTTTGTTTTATCTCAACATTGTATAACAAGCAACCCATTATCTCTCAATCTATCTCCACAAAATTTTATTTTTTAGAAGAAATAAAAAAAAAACTCGAAAAATTTATTGATTTTTGAGGCATCTTTTTTTTCTTGATTTAAAATTCATTTATCTAAAAGGTGTTTTTTTTTTCTTTTCTTTCTTTTCTTTTTTTTCTGAAGGAATCATGTTTTTTTTTAATTCATTTTTCTGCTTTGTCTCAATTTAATAATATATTCGCTCAAAAACTACAAAATAAATTAGTATCTTAATATATATATATATATATATATATATATATATATATATATATATATATATATATATATATATATATATATATATATATATATATATATATATATATATATATATATATATATATGCAGTTGTACCCTTTTCAGACAAATGGATATGCCACAATTGAGGATTAATAAAATCTAAGTTTTTAATACAAAAAATTAAGAGTTTAAATAGATTGTCTTAAAGCACTTAATAAAATTGGATCAAATGGGAAGAAACTCTCTTTACAACAATTGAAATGTTTTCACTTATTTATTCTAATAGTTATATATATATATATAATATATATATATATATATATATATATATATATATATATATATATATATATATATATATATATATATATATATATATATATATATATATATATATATATATATATATATATATATATATATATATATATATATATATATATATATATATATATATATATATATATATATATATATATATATATATATATATATATTATATATAAGTTTTCTTCTCCTATTCCAGGAGAGGAACTTTTCTAGATAGTATTGTAATAGGTGCTTTGAAAGAGCCTATAACAGTATTTATCTAGGATCTCCAAGGGGGATCGAACCGGCACCCTCAAGCAAGTGAGTCATATATATATATATATATATATATATATATATATATATATATATATATATATATATATATATATATATATATATATATATATATATATATATATATATATATATATATATATATATATATATATATATATATATATATATATATATATATATATATATATATATATATATATATATATATATATATATATATATATATATATATATATATATATATATATATATATATATATATATATATATATATATATATATATATATATATATATATATATATATATATATATATAATATATATATATATATATATATATATATATATATATATATATATATATATATATATATATATATATATATATATATATATATATATATATATATATATATATATATATATATATATATATATATATATATATATATATATATATATATATATATATATAATATATATATATATATATATATATATATATATATATATATATATATATATATATATATATATATATATATAATATATATATATATATATATATATTATATATATATATATATATATATATATATATATATATATATATATATATATATATATATATTCACATATATACATATAATTTCAAGGCTTAATACACATAGAAATTTGCCACATGGAGCCTATATAAATAAAGTTAAAATTTCGTATAGAGTTTGAAAATATATTTTCTTTTCACTTTTCGTCTTGCATTTTAATTCTTCTGCACAGCATACATTGAATGGATCAACTGTCCATCTTTGTAATTTAATTAAGAACTAATTGCTGAATTTCAAGCAATTGACATATCAAAGAAATGAAACAATGTTTACGTTTTTTATGTACATGTTTTGGTGTGTCTACGATTTTGGACGGCTTGACTCGGTTTTCTATTTGTTCTGTGGGCGTTTATGGGTATTCCCCATATCGACTGGTTCGGTAAAATTTTTGAGTTTCATTTATTTTATGAAACTTTTTAGAAGCATTTACTCCTTGAATATGGCATTACCCGTGAGTTATTAACTTTTTATTTCAAGTAAGTTTTTGTGAAATAATACAGAGATTTTTTAGTGCCTTCTCTCATAATGTTTTAAGTAATTTCAAGGTTTTGTTTCACTAAAAACAGGTTAAAGGGGTTTAGACTTGAAAATGTAGAAGACATCAAACCATGAGGTCTTTGGCGTATGAAAGGTGTGAAAGGTGACTAAAAGATTATCAAAATTTTAATGATATCAAAAATTTCAAATGAAAGAAATAAAAAAAAGAAAAAACGAAAAAAAAAAAATTGATGGTAAAAGCAGAAAAAAAATCGCTACTCAAAAAAAATTCTGTACAAACCCGAAAATCCCCATTGATTTGGGTAACTTTGAACTTTGATTTTGATGAAGATTAAATTATTTTATCATTCAAATGGCGATTGGAAAATAATAATAATAATAATAATAATAATAATAATAATAATAATAATAATAATAATAATAATAATAATAATAATAATAATAATAATAATAATAATAATAATAATAATAATAATAATAATAATAATAATAATAATAAAATTCTATTTAAAACAAGTGAAAAATTAAAAATTTTAGTAAAATTTACTGAAGACATTTTGAAGATATTTGGAAGATAGTCTTTCAAAGAATCAAATTCTGAAATTTATTTATTCATTCATTAGAAAAAATACAATTAAGATTATTTTGATAACGGTAGTTCGATTGACTTATAGAATGCGCTGGTTCGATTCCTCATACGAATCCATAGTTGAAACTTCTTATAAAATTCCCCTCCTTAGATATGGTAATACGTGTGAATCATATATACTTCAATATATATATATATATATATATATATATATATATATATATATATATATATATATATATATATATATATATATATATATATATATATATATATATATATATATATATATATATATATATATATATATATATATATATATATATATATATATATATATATATATATATATATATATATATATATATATATATATATATATATATATATATATATATCAAAATTTAGTTCAATATTTAAAAATCTATTGCAATTTTTATTTATCTGACGAAATCTTATTTAACAGGAAGGTTAATTCCTATATGAATAATGTATAATAAGAAAGTTAATATCAATAGAAATTTCAAATACCAGCAAGGATAATTTATATAAAAATCTTGAATAATTAAAAGGTTAATTTTTATAGAAATCTTGGATAAAAAGGATAATTCTTATAGAAATTTTTTTATAAAAATTTTTATTTTTTGTATATATATATCTTGGATAACAAGAACCATAATTTTTGTGAAATCTTGCATAAAAAAGGTTTATTTTTATGTAAGTCTTGAATAAAAAAAGGTTAATCTCTTATAGAAATCTTGCATAACAAGAATGTTAATTACCCAGTCAAGAAAGGGCTACTAACTATACAAATAAAATGGAATATCGGAATGTTAAAGAATGTCTTTAAGAATGAAGATTTTTCTTCCATGAATTTCATTTTAACTTTTATTAAATTTGCTTACAATGCAATAAAGAGAAATAAAGGGTAAATAAACTTTTCTTTGATATATTTCATTTCGTTATATTGGAAAAAAATAGATTGATGTCTATATATATATATATATATATATATATATATATATATATATATATATATATATATATATATATATATATATATATATATATATATATAGATGTTGCAAAATTATTGGTATATTAAGGTGAGTAGGGAAGAGCAAAATAGGCACATTTTATATTATACACATGTGTTCGCAAATATTTAGTTTATTAGACAGGGTTTATAGGATTGAAAATCAAATACCGATTGGCAAAATTAACATTGATTGTTCACAACCATTATTTATAATAGCTATTCAAAGTGTCTAACGCCAACATCAATACACATTCGATGCCTGCGTCGTAATGATTGTCGTATGCTTTCGAAGAGGTCTGGCACCTCGGCAATATTTGCAGAAGGCACGGCAAATCTTGCTATGAGATCATCCTCTGATTCGATAGATGTCATAAATGAGGCTCTTCATGTACCCCTAATAACAGAAATCAAAAGGATTCATATCTATGGACCTTGCAGGCCAGGGCACTGAACCATTGGGTCCGTTAAATCGATTTGGAGCGCCAAACACTAAGAACATGTCGACCATTTCCCCATTTGTTTGATGATTCATATTGTTGGTTATGAGCCACGGTTATAAATGACATTTGCTCACATTGTGTACCCTTCCTTACCTTGATATCCATGTTATACTGGAACGTTCGAGAACTCTCTTTACAAACTATTTCTTGTAAACTAAACATTTTCCCACACATATATACATATAACATGTATCTAATTTGCCCTTCCCTATACACTATTTTCAATTTTGTACGTTAAGTTTATACGTAAAAAACTCGAAATGAAAAGGAAAAAATATACATTATACAAACAAACGAGGAAAAAGTGGGAGAATTATTTTTTTTTAAAAAAAGTTATAACTTAAAAAATTAGAAAAAGAAAAGACAAAAAAATACTTAGTAAAAACAAACAAGGAAAACGTTGGAGAACGGCTTATAAAATAAAATAGAAAAAAAAGAAGAAAAAAAAAAGTTTTCCTTAGATCAAACTTTGAGATTTCTCAATTGAATGGAAGTTATTTTCAATTGGCCTGAAATCCTCGTCGGCGGAGGAGACTCATGAAAACGGGAAAACTCAATTACGGAAAGATGGTCGTGATCCAACGCCCGAAGTTGCTTCTCGGTGTCGTCCTTTGCATTCAGATGTGATTTCTCTTCCTTTCCGCCCGGGCTTTATTCCTCATCTTTCATCATTCGTGCTTTCCTCATCTTTCAGCGTCATCGTCCAGGGTAACTCCTTTTGGACAAACGCTTTTCAATAGGGAATATATATATATACAAGTTTGGCTTATTTGAATGAATGAATGGAGTCACTCGATGACACTGTTCCTTTTCAATATGAAGAATATTGACGCCTTGAGAGGCAAGGCACTATCCTTTCAATGCCGAATGTACCTTATGTACCTCTCTCTATCTTTCTCCCCCTCTCTCTCTCTCTCTCTCTCTCTCTCTCTCTCTCTCTCTCTCTCTCTCTCTCTCTCTCTCTCTCTCTCTCTCTCTCTCTCTCTCTCTCTCCTTCTCTCTTATATATATATATATCTATATATATATATATATATATATATATATATATATATATATATATATATATATATATATATATATATATATATATATATATATATATATATATATATATATATATATATATATATATATATATATATATATATATATATATATATATATATATATATATATATATATATATATATATATATATATATATATATATATATATATATATATATATATATATATATATATATATATATATATATATATATATATATATATATTATATATATATATATATATATATATATATATATATATATATATATATATATATATATATATATATATATATATATATATATATATATATATATATATATATATATATATATATATATATATATATATATATATATATATATATATATATATATATATATATATATATACATATATATATATATATATATATATATATATATATATATATATATATATATATATATATATATAGATCCTTCAAAATTAATTAAATCCTTCATTTCTTTTAAAAACTTAAAAAAATTCTCCTTGAAAATTTTTAAATACAAGGATGTTGAAATGGACGAAGGTCTGGCTGGCTATGGGGGTAGGGGGATGTTAGGGGGTGGGGCTAAGCGATAAAACCTTTAAATAATTTTTATGACCTTAATCAGAACGTTATCGTAGCCCAGGCCGATACTGTGATCTTTATATTGAATTAAAATTTTTATATATATAATATATATATATATTATATATATATATATATATATATATATATATATATATATATATATATATATATATATATATATATATATATATATTATATATATAATATATATATATATATATATATATATATATATATATATATATATATATATTATATATATATATATATATATATATATATATATATATATATATATATATATATATATATATATATATATATATATATATATATATATATATATAATATATATATATATATATATATATATATATATATATATATATATATATATATATATATATATATATATATATATATATATATATATATATATATATATATATATATATATATATATATATATATATATATATATATATATATATATATATATATATATATATATATATATATATATATATATATAATATATATATATATATATATATATATATATATATATATATATATATATAATATATATATATATATATATATATATATATATATATATATATATATATATATATATATATATATATATATATATATATATATATATATATATATATATATATATATATATATATATATATATATATAAATATATATATTATATATATATATATATATATATATATATATATATATATAATATATATATATATATATATATATATATATATATATATATATATATATATATATATATATATATATAATCTTACATCTGACGAATTTATTTCTCACTAGGGATTGAACCCAGAACCTTCACCACCCATGCCCAATTTTCTATCGCATATGACAATGATATAATTAGGATTTCTTCAAGAAGAATGAAACGAAATTCAATTTAGTGTTTTCTTGGTAAAATGTAAATAATTACGAGTGAAGGAAGTCCTTTCTTTTCCGTCTCCTGAAAGATTAGGAGAAAGGAAAAGGAAGGAGGAAGAAGGAGGAGATGAAGAGGTAGGAGAATGTAGCAGAAAGAAAAAAAAGGGAGGAGTAGTGAAAAAGAGAGAAGGAAAATAAGGCATAAAGGAACGATAGAGAAGGAACTATCAGAATTAAGAATGGGAGTGGATGAGAAGTAAAAGAAAAAATGTGATAAATTGGATATTAACACGACGAAGAAGAATGACTGAGAAGATGGAAAGTATTAAAGAGGATAAACTAAAAATGGGGAAAAATAAAAAAAAAATAAAAAGATTGATAAGCAAGGGTGAATTTGTATTAAATGAATCTATTTACACTCATTTCCAAAAAGAATAATCACATTTTTCAAACCATTTCAACGATCTGTTCTCTCTATAATTAAGAATACTGAAAATGATAACTTGAATTTTTAAAAGCTCTTTTCAACACTCAGGCCTATTAATAAGGGATTAATTTGCCTATATAAAAAAAAGAGTGCTGAAAGGGATAACCTGGATTTTTAAAAACCTTTTTGAACAATCAGTTTTATAAGTAACCAAGAATGTGAAGAGAGATAACTTTGTTTAATAAAGAGACATTTCAAATTAATTTCTATTAGTAATTAAGAATGATGAAGGGGATAACCTGGAATTTAAGAAACCCAATCGCCAGATTTCTTCAGGCTAAAATAAAGACTGTAGATAAAGGAAATATGTAACGTTCTTCTACTTGAATCCAAAGGTATGTGAGAAAATTAATGAAATTAGAAGTACTTTATTTATTTATTTATTATAAGTTTTTTATTTATTTTTTACTTTTCTTAACACAAAATCGTAAAAAAGTTGGCTAATTAACGAACAAAATTTTTAAAACTTTCTATCTGTCATTAAGTATTACATATATATATATTATTATATAATATATATATATATATTATATATATATATATATATATATATATATATATATATATATATATATATATATATATATATATATATATATATAATTATATATATATATATATATATATATATAATATATATATATATATATATCTTTTGACTATCTTAACTCGAAAATAGAACATTCTTTCTTCTTTTCCTTTCTTTGAAATCATCATTTTAGGTGATTTCAACGTTCACCACCCCCATTGGCTTTCTTATGATCCACCTGGTGATCTCATCTACCACATTTTTATCCAGGACAACCTTGAGCAGTTGGTGAAGTTGGTGATGAACCCAACATATTTGATCTTTTCATAGCCTCTTATTCTTCTCCTTCAACAGTTTAACTCTTACCTCCTCTGGATTCATCCGATCGCCTTCTTATTTCTTTATTTTGTTCTGTCTCTTCAGGTCTTTCACAGGAACGGCTTCCACTTTTTGTAATGAGACGTTTCTGGCGTTTCGGTGCCACTAACTAGACTGACTTGCGGTTGTACTTTTCTGATTTGTTTCCGTGGGAATTGTTCCTAGGAATGTATAGAGCACATAACCGAGGTGATTCTTTCTGGCATTGAAGGGTACATTGGTTTAATTAACTATGCTTGTTCTCTTTCTATCCGTCGCAGGGATGTTGCCTTCTGGGATCACCGTCGTCTTCATACTTCAGAAACTCACGCAATTTATCATGCAAAATCTATTGTCCACACACACAAAAAAAAAAAGTATCCGCCGTAAATGCATTAACATTTCTGGTTCTTCTTCCTCTTGCCCATCCTGGCATTTTGCCCAAAAGAAAAGTCAACTCTTAAATTACTTCTTCTTCTTTCCCTCTTCTAGTATGTTTTGACGGTATAACTGCTGTTTAACTTCCTCTAAAACTGAGCACTTCCCTCAAACTTTTGCCTCTAATTCGACCTTCGAAAGTTTCAGAGTTGTTCCTACTCATTTAGCTCCCTCCAGCCCATTTATTACTAAAATTCAAATTTTAGTAGACCTTTGACCTTTGCCCTCCAGAGGTGTATATATAATATATATATATATATATATTATATATTATATATAATATATATATATATATATATATATATATATATATAATATATATATATTATATTATCCTCCCATTGGCAAAGGCCTGAGGCTTACTAAAATTTACTAAATTCAACCGAAGTTGAGAAAAATCCTATGTTGATCGAAGGAGGCAGACTTGTCCAAATACGACTGCAATTGAAAGAATAATATATATATATATATATATATATATATATATATATATATATATAATATATATATATATATATATATATATATATATATATATATATATATATATTTATATATTATTTTAATTTAATATATCATTTAATATTTATTTTATTTTTCTTTATTTTTTTTCTTACTTTTTTTTTTTTTTAATTTTTTTAACGTTTATATTAGAATAATTAATATAATGATTATTATTATTATTCTATAATAATGTATAATATTCCTTCAATTATATTTAATTTTATGTTGTAGTTTGCAATTTACTCCTAAAATATTTAATTACCATAAATACTTAATTTTCCTTTTGCTTGTAACGTAACCCATTTCTAATAGCTGAGCAAATTTAGGACTAAAGTTTCATCGAACTTAAGTCATTTCTCTGTTTAAAGTTCTTATTAATTAAAATGAGTTGTAGTTAAGTGTAAGAACTGAATAATAGGTCTTTATTTTTTTTAAAATTATTATTATTATTATTATTATTATTATTATTATTATTATTATTATTATTATTATTATTATTATTATTATTATTATTATTATTTTTTCATTATTATTATTATTATATATATATATATATATAATATATATATATATATATATATATATATATATATATATATATATATATATATATATATATATATATATATATATATATATATATATATATATATATATGAATTTTTATTCATATTGTATTGAATGTTAATTATTAAATTCTTATATTAATGTATCGTAGTTCTTATTGCATAAATGAAAAACAAAAAAAAATATTATTTGAATTATTTGTTCTTATATAATAATAATTATTTTCTGATACTCAATATAATCATTTATAAATTATTATTATTAATTTCATATTTAGAGTATTTATTTAACAATTCTAATTAATTCTATAATGTTATGATTATTCAAGTATTATATAATAATTCTTTTTATTTTATGATGCACTTATTATTTTATAATATATATAATATATATATATATATATATATATATATATATATATATATATATATATATATATATATATATATATATATATATATATATATATATATATATATATATATATATATATATATATATATATATATATATATAT
>SEYY01003849.1:72500-75000 GCA_009176605.1 Armadillidium nasatum
AGAGAGAATGGGTGCAAGAGAGAAAGAGAGAGAGAGAGAGAGAGAGAGAGAGAGAGAGAGAGAGAGAGAGAGAGAGAGAGAGAGAGAGAGAGAGAGAGAGAGAGAGAGAGAGAGAATATAATCAATAGATAATTGAATAAATTGATAAATAATTAGAGGTATTAATAATAAAATCGAAAAAGGTGTAACGTGAGAAAATAAAAAAGAGAAAAGAGAAGAAATAAAAAGTTGAAATGTGAAAATTTTGATAAAGGATTTGAAAAATATATAATGAAAACTAAATACAAGAAATTCAGTAAATACAGTAATCAATGAAGATGAAAAATAGATAATTGAAAATAAGAAATAATATAAAATAAGAAATAATTAATAGAAAATAAATAAAAGAAAAGAAAAAGAAATAAAAAAAAAAAAACAACGAACAGAATAAATAAAAACTGAAAAGTTAATTTTAATCTTTTACCAATTTCTAGAAAACTATAAAAGTTTAAAGGACAAAAAGTTAAAAATGTCGAATTTTAATAACTGGCTTAATTAATAGGGAGCCAATCCCACTTGCCCTAAGTTCCTCCCACTTATGCTGGATAGATACAACAGAGGCGATGCTTGCTGCTGGTGGAATCAAAATCAACATCCGTGATAGACCTAGCCAGTTAACGAATGTTTGCCGCCTGCCCATGACCCCCTGGGTCCACTCCTGAATGAACCTACTGACAGGCCTAATTACCCTTCTGGGGGCGGATTTTGATTTAAACTTTGCAAAGTTTTTTTGGATCAGATTTTTTATTTTATTTTTTGCTGTTGTTGTTGTGATTCTTGTGTGTATGTTTATTGTAGTTCTTCTTTTTCTTCATTATCTTTATAATAATTAATAATATTAATTAATTATAATTATAGTAATAATAATTATAACAAAAATAATAAGGAAATTAATAATTAAAATAACAAAAATAATAAGGGAAATAATTATAATAATAATAAATAATAATAATAATAATAATAATAATAATAATATATAATAATAATAATAATAATAATAATAATATAATATAAATAATAATAATAGCAATAATAATAATAATAGCAATAAATATAGCGATGTCAAAAATAATAATAATAATAATAATAATAATAATAATAATAATAATAATAATAATAATAATAATAATAATAATAATAATAATAATAATAATAATAATAATAATAATAATAATAATAATAATAAAAATAATAATAATGATAATAATAATAATATTAATAATTGCGTTAAATATAACAATTACAATAATAATAATAATAATAATAATAATAATAATAATAATAATAATAATAATAATAATAATAATAATAATAATAATAATAATAATAATAATAATAATAATAATAATAATATTAATAATAATAATAACAATAATAATAATAAGAATAATAACAATAACAATAATAACATGATAAATATTTGTTATAGTCAACTTATTTATTTCTTAAGCTTAAGAACGCCAATATTATAATAATTACAAAAATTTATTGTAATAACAATAAAAACATGGTTTTTATTCGCAATGTGTTTAAATATTCCTTTAAAATCTGAAACATTAATAGAACCTTCTTGTCTGCCTTTCAAACAAGGTTCCTTGTCAATGTTGTTAGTTTGTCTGTTGCATGAGAATATGATTATAATTTTTTTATATTTTAGAACCCTTGTTACTGATGTCTTTATTTAGTGTGATTATCATAAACATTATCAAGAATTTGAGAATGAGACAGAATATTTCCTCCCTTACACCATGTTAGTATCTAACAAGGGAGCTCAGCTGAGATAGTGATAGACTTTAAATCATAAGGAAAAGTCATTAGGGGATATATCCTAAATATATTTAGGTAAATTTTTAATTTATGTCAAACTTAATGAAGAGACGTTTTAGAACTGTAATCAAGTTTAATTTATTTCGATGTCAGAGAGAAAGATATAGATAGATAGAGAGAGAGACAGAGAGAGAGAGAGAGGGAGAGAGAGAGACAGAGAGAGAGAGACAGAGGGAGAAAGAGAGAGAGACAGAGAGAGAGAAAAAGAGAGAGAGAAAGAGAGAGAGAGAGAGAGAGAGAAAGAGAGAGAGGCAACCTCTTCTTTTAATTTTTTTCCTTTTCATATGAGCAATAAATTCATTCAAGCTGATATCCTTACTGAGGCAAACCTTTAAACCTTTCCTTAATTCTTTTTCAATTATCTATAAATTTAAAATAGTAATGAAAAATTGCAGACACCACCACATTTAATTAAATCAAAAGGAAATTTTTAATCAAAATTTAAGCACCATTTAACGCTGAATAGATTTTTAAGAATCTAAATGAGAAAATATGTTTTGAGATCTTTTGCTGTAAGTAACTTTTTTTTTCTATTTTTAAAATTTTTTTTTATTTTTATTATTTTTTCTTTTTACATTTCAACGATTTGTGGTTTAATTATAATGAAATTTATCTTTTGCAAATGAATGGAGCA
>SEYY01003849.1:90000-92074 GCA_009176605.1 Armadillidium nasatum
TAGTAATAAGGTTTGTTAAAGATTAGGTTAAGCTAGGGTAAGTTAGGTTAGTTTACGTTGGGTTAGGTTAGGTTAGCTTACGTTGGGTTAGGTTAGGTACATATTAGGTGTAACTGTATATATATATATATATATATATATATATATATTATATATATATATATATATATATATATATATATATATATATATATATATATATGGTAAACCAAACCTAATTATGAACATATTTATCCCATCTTCAAATATTTTAACTTACCTAAATTAAAAGATGTTTACATTTTATTGAAAATTAAGGATTTTTTTGAAAAGTTAGCACAGATAAAATTGACAATCAAAATTTTATAATATATATATATATATATATATATATATATATATATATATATATATATATATATATATATTATATATATATATATATTATATATATATATATATAAAATTTTGATTGCAAATTTTATCTGTGCTAACTTTCAAAAAAAATCCTTAATTTTCAATAAAATGTAAACATCTTTTAATTTAGGTAAGTTAAAATATTTGAAGATGGGATAAATATGTTCATAATTAGGTTTGGATTTTACCATATATATATATATTATATATATATATATATATATATATATATTATATATATAATATATAATATATATAATGTGCATAGAATTTGTTATTAGCTTAAAGGAACGATTTCCATTTAAGGAAGATCAAAAGTGAAGAAAAAGACGACAATGACGAACGGTTTCGTCCGTCTTGCAAAATGGGTGAAATTCAGCAGAATAAATCTATAAAAGACGAGATAAAAATCCAAACTTTCGTCTTGACTGAAAATTAAAAAGGAAATGGCCCAATATATTTTCTTTTCCCATAAATGATGAATACAAACGATATTGATTGTTCTACTGCAATATATGTGGTTAATCTCTCTCTCTCTTTTCTCTCTCTCTCTCTCTCTTTCTCTCTCTTTCTCTCTCTCTCTCTCTCTCTCTCTCTCTCTCTCTCTCTCTCTCTCTCTCTCTCCCTGACACCCACCAGCTTTCCCAGAAACCAACCCACTCTTTCTTGCTATCTGTCACTTACCCTTTGTTCTTTCTCTATTCCTATTGCGTCTTTGTTTTCCTAAAAAGATGTTGCATTTCTTCGAATATGTTTATGCTAGTTTTCTCTTTTCTCCTCTTTTATCTCTCTCCGCATCTCTCACTTTCTCTTTCTTTATTTCTCTCTCTTTGTTAATCCTCTCAGCATGTATAAAGTAATTTTAAAAACAATAATAATTCTATCAAATCTCTAATTATATATTCTTCCAAAAATACTTTATTTTCTTCTTTATTTTTCACTGATTCACTGAAATTTAAGACAAATATAAATATTAATGTATTGAATTATTTTTTTTCAATTGCTTTTAATCATTTCTTCGATTTACATGACCCAATATTAAGCATTTGGGTTACTGGGGAAAACACGGTACTCCTTGCATGCATAAACTCTTTCAATTTAGGAATAACTAATCAAATCAAATGGAATTTTCTTTTTACTGATGTGAATGCTAGAATACTTTTCTAATCTCAGTCTATAATTATCAATTTTGAAATTAATTAAAATTCAAGAAATTCAAAGGATATTTAGCATGAAATTTAACTGTGACATTATTTGATTTTATGATCTTTCAATATCTTCATTCTTTTAATTTCAGCTTCACATTTCTCGTAATTTCTAAGTTGTTTTGTCATCTTAAAAGAAAAATTAAAACAGCAACGAATGAAAAGAAGAAAAAGAAACGCTTATCAAAGGCTATTTTGTAGTATAAAGTTGGATAAAAAACCTTTGATTTCAGCAATCTAACATTGTTGCAATGAATAATAGCATTCTTAATTCTTTATTTAGTACTAAACACACACCAAATGTATTATATATATATATATATATATATATATATATATATATATTATATATATATATATATATAATATATATTATATATATATAATATATATATATATATATATATATATATATATATATATATATACTATATATATATATATATATATATATATATATATATATATATATA
>SEYY01003850.1:0-5000 GCA_009176605.1 Armadillidium nasatum
ATTATTATTATTATTATTATTATTATTATTTTCTTTAAAATGATTAATGATGTTGGAGGAAACTGAACAAAAATAAATAAATGTAAAGCTCTATCAAATTTATTATTATTATTATTATTATTATTATTATTATTATTATATTATTATTATTATTATTATCATTATTATTATTATTTTATTACTATTCTAATCACTTGCAATTCCTTTGAGTTTTGCATTGAATCTTCTTCCTTGCCATAAATTCATTTTGATATTTTCTTCTTTGTTTCCTTCTCCTGTCAATAATAATAACAATAATAATAATAATAATAATAATAATAATAATAATAATAATAATAAGAATAATATATAATAAAATAAAATAATAATATAATAATATAATAATAATATAAAAAATATAATAATATATAATAATAATAATAATAATAATAATAATAATAATAATAATAATAATATAATAATAATATAAAATAATAAATAAATAATAATTTAATAATAGTCACATTAATAAATTATGGTAATATTAATGAAAGTATAATGATTAATAAAAAATGATGTTGATAATGATAATAATAATAATATAAATAATAATTATATAAATAATAAAATAAAGGAATAATAATAATAATAATAAAATAAAATATAATAATAATATAATAATAAATAATAATAATATAATATAAATATAATAATAATAATAATAATAATAATAATAAATAATAATATTATAATAAAAGGAATAATAATATAATAATAATAATTAATAATAATAATAATAATAATAATAATAATAATAATAATAATAATAATAATTATAATAATAATAATATATAATACAATAATAATAATAATAATAATAATAATAATAATATATAATATAATAATAATAATCTTTATTTATTTTCAGTTCATTTACATATACAAATATCGTGTACTTTACATGTTTTGATACTAAACTGAAATGGGCTTCTGGGGAGACGAATTCGTCCTTTGAGCCCATTAAAATATACATAATACATACAAATATATATTCAAATTTGAAATACTGTAAATTTTATAATAATTAATTTTATAATTCATTATGGTCGTCATCTTAACCTAATAAAAAAAAGGAATAGAAAATTAATATAACAATCTTAGTACTGAGGCAACTGTAAGCTAATAATTATTATAATATTAATAATAAATAATAACAATAATAGTAATAATAATAAAAATAATTAACAACAATAATATCAATAATAATATTAATATTAATTTCGAAAATAATAATAACAAAATTTATAATAATATGAATCGTAATAATACTAAAAATTGTTACTAAAATATTGATAACAAAATTATTGATTTTGAGTTACAGTAGTGCAGAAATAAATGGTTGAGTCTGGTACTTTCTTTCGTATTTTGATAGCAAGTGATTTTTGACATGTTTATGAAATATGGAAAGTGTTGCTAATTCTTGTGTTTTTTTTGGAAAATTATTCATTTTTCAATGCCATTGTATGACACAGCTCTCGATATTGGTTAATGTTTGTTTTTGTTTTTCTAGTGTATGTGAGTTGTGCTGCGCAAATTTAGTCTCTTACATTTTGTTATTCATTATTAAATTGACAATAATTTATTTGATATCCGTTTATATTTTTAAATTTGTTAGTCATTGTAAGAGTGCGCATATCTTGTAGTTTGATATGGGTAATTGTTTGAAAAGTGGGCTTACATTTCATAGTAATTGCGTGATCCAATTTATACGAATAATTTTTTCTGTAGTTTTATTAAGGCTTTAGCAGATTAAATTTGCACATCGCCATACTGGTTAATATATAGTAGGTGAGGGTAAAAAGGCTGTAATACAGGTTTTTTAGTACATATTTGGAAAAATAACGTTCTTATTTTTTAGGAATGCATATGTAGCATATGCAAGTTTGTTAATAAGACTATTAATGTGGTTTTTGAAGGAAAGTTTCTCATCGAAAATTCAATTCGAACAGTTTATTCAGAAAAAAGTATAATATAATATAATAATAATAAATAATAATAATAATAATAATAATAATAATAATATATAATAATAATAATAATAATAATAATAATAATAATAATAATAATAATGCATTTGTACCTAAATTCTTGCTAAAGAGAAACCGAAAGTAGTGTGAAAATATTTGCATTTGGATGTCTTTGAATATAATGAATTGGTTGCTAAATATTTTCCTGAAGGAAAGGGTGAAAGGAGCACACAGAGAGAGAGAGAGAGAGAGAGAGAGAGAGAGAGAGAGAGAGAGAGAGAGAGAGAGAGAGAGAGAGAGAGAGGATGGGAGATAATAAAGAAAAGATAAATAAAGCTAGAAAGAGAAATAGAGAGATATTTAAAAGAAAATTTTATGAGAGAAGAGAGAGAGAGAGAAGAAGAAGAAGAAGAAGAGAGAAGAGAGAAGAAGAGAAGAAGAAGAAGAAGAAGAAGAAGAAGAAGAGGAAGAAAGTTATAAATAAATAGAGAGCGAAATAGAGAAAAAACAAAAATTAAGAAAAAGAAAGAGAGAGAGAGAGATGGAAAGAGAGTGTTAATAAAGAAAGTCAGAGATTAACAATGAAATGGAGATAAATTTTTTTAAAAAAGAGGGAAATGTGAATTAAAAAGAGAGAGAGAGAGAGAGAGAGAGAGAGAGAAAGAGAAAGATGGAAATGAGAGACGCAGGAAAGAGAAAAGAAGAGAGAGAGAGAGAGAGAGAGAGAGAGAGAGAGAGAGAGAGAGAGAGAGAGAGAGAGAGAGAGAGACAGAAAGTAATTAAAGCTAAAATTGGTCAAGAAGAGGTCATGAAAGATAAGACTCAAATTATCTTAAGACTTCATCAATGAAAGCTCTTAGGAATGTATCATTAAAATTGAAGGAAAAAATCTTTCATATGCATAGTATATGCTTCTTAATAGTTTCAAGGTATGTTTAGCTGCATAACTCATTAACAACAACAACAAAAATAATAATAATGATACTAATAACAGTAATAATAATAATAATAATAATAATAATAATAATAATAATAATAATAATAAAAGTAATAATAATATTGTGCTGTTCATCATGGTTCTATTTTATCTCCAACATTATTTTTACTTTTTCGTTAAACGATCTTCTCAACTGCACTTCTAACTCTGTTCACTCTTATGCTGATGACTCGACTCTACATTCTTCTATTCATTTCAAATATTCTCCACCTTTTGTTTATAGAGTTGCTTCTCGTCTTCAATTTTCCGATTCAATTCAAGCTGATCTGGATGTGATTTCCCTGTGAGGTCATGGCAACCTTGTGAAATTCAACTCTTTTAAAAACTTAACTTCCCATCTCCCTCTCAAAAACACATCCCAACTTTCTTATCTTCTTTGATGGCTCTCCTTCTCACCTGTAAATAACGTTAACACTCTTGGTCTAAACTCGAAACATAAACAATAAATTGTCTTGGAAACCACATGTCACAGCGGTTGCTGAGGCGGCCTCTAAGAAGTTGGAGAGTATTATTTAGATTGCGAGAATTTTTTTTCTTCCAAGCAGCTCCTCCAATTTTATAAGGGTCTTAAGGGTCTTATTCGCCCTTACATGAAGTACTGTTTTCACATTTGCGGGAGCTCCGGTTCCTGCACTCTGCTGGATATTTTTGAGTCGAAGGCTTAAAGATTAATAAACTGCTCCCTACTTTCAAATTCTCTTGACCCTTTGTCTATGCGACGTGATGTTGGTGCTCTATCTCTTTTATATAGGTACTACAATGGCAGGTGCTCGAGGCAATTAGCCTCTCGTATTCCACCTCCAATGTGTCTCCCTCGTTGCACAAGGGTACCCTTCTCTCGCACGAATTTTGTGTGGATGCTGGAAACCTCATGCTTTCCAGTTGTGGTGCCTCCTTCCCAGCCATCTCTGTTCTGTGGAACTCTCTACCATTATAATATTTCCTCCTGCATTTAATCTTCTACTCTTTAAAGGCTTTCGCTTGCGCCCACCTGAGGTGTGCGTTAGGTTCGGGTATTGGTGGTTTATCTTTCTCTTTTTTCTCTTGTATATGCCTCCCTCTTTGAAAAGGGTGCCCGTGAGTGGTGGTTAACTGTAAAAAAAAAAAAAGATGATGATTTGAGTATGTAGATAAAACCCAGTCGTGTTTATGAGGATAGAATGAAGAAACATCATTTCTAACATTCTAACTATTCTACTAATGGGAATATATTTGTAAATTGTAAGAATGTACACTTCATAATCTACATAAAAATAAATAAATAAATAAATAAACTACTACTTCTCCACTTCTCTCCAACTTATTTACGTCTAACATTGTAATTATTTCTAAAGAAAGAATTTATGCTCTCTGATCTTAACACTAAGAAGACGTATGGCCCTGTCTTGGTTCTCATAACTTAGGCTTCCAATTTGCACTCTGCCTTGGTAAACTTTTAATTTCTGCCGGCCAATTTCTACCTCTCATTTCTGCTAGAAACAAAGGTTTTTACAGTTTTTGCCGATGAAGGTTGACAACTCTCAGCCCTCTAACTATTATCTGAAAAGTTATTCGATAACTATCTTTAATAGAAATATTTAGAAACATCTTTATCCTTCTAATCTCATTTCTGATCATCATTTTAGACTTCTGAATGAAACACGAGACTGTTAATATTTCTTTTCTCTTTGGTTCTTGGTCCTTTATTCTTCCGTGTTTCATTGAATGTTTTGCCTTGACTTTAGACATATCTAAATCTTTATATAGAGTACGGCACAAAACTTTCGTATCTCTAAACATCCTACTACCTCTCTCTGACTATCTATCTATCTATCTATCTAATCTATCTATCTCTCTCTCTCTCTCTCTCTCTCTCTCTCTCTCTCTCTCTCTCTCTCTCTCTCTCTCTCTCTCTCTCTCTCTCTCTCTCTCTCTCTCTCTCTGATTTATTCTCTGGTCATTCTATAGCAACTACTATAGATAATCATTTTTTGTCCTTTAAACCTATCAATAATGGT
>SEYY01003850.1:22500-27717 GCA_009176605.1 Armadillidium nasatum
AAGTTCCAGAATCTCACTTAAGTACGGAAATGTAACACTTAAAAATATTCAATTCACAAGAAATTAACGTAAATTTTGGGGTGAAAAGGTTTAGATATATTTTTGGATTACGTTTTGATTACTTTCATTAAATAAATTTCTTCTCTCACTCTCTCTTTCTCAAAAAGCTTAAATGTATAAATAAACAAATAAGCATCATTTTCAATTCGAAAAATTTGTTATAACAGGAAAGAAAAATCGATAATACTTTAATTACTACTACTATTACTACTACTACTAATACCACTATTGATTCTACTACTACTACGAATAATAATAATGAAATATAAAATATTCTGATCTTTTTAAAATTATCTAAAATCTCACTCAAAATTGTTATTGCTTTGACGTCATTGTTTAAAAAAAAGTCACTCACCTACGTCACCATTTTCAATTTCAAGAGTTTTGGAATTTGATGCAATATCCGTAGCAGTTATTTTAACCTTTGGTTCACAACATTCATTCGAGTATACAAAGTCTAAATAAACTGTGCCTGGCGGGAAATATGGTACTGATGATACGGGATCAGTTCGTATGCTTTCAATTCCTGTGAATTCAAATTTTTAAAGTAATAATAATAATAATAATAATAATATTAATAATAATAATAATAAGACAAAAACTAATAATATTATATTATTATTATTATTATTATTATTATTATTATTATTATTATTATTATTATTATTATTATTATTATTATTATTATTATCATTATTATTATTATTATTATTATTATTATTATTATTATTATTATTATTATTATTATTTATATATATATTATTATTATTATTATTATTATTATTATTATTATTATTATTATTATTATTATTATTATTATTATTATTATTATTATTATTATTATTATTTATTATTATTATTATTATTATTATTATTATTATTATTATTATTATTATTATTCAAATGAACTTCGTTCAAGATATTCTGCTAATTGGGTAGTCCTTTTTTGTTTAAAGGAATGTAAAATAAAGAAGTCTGTACTGTGTAATAGTTTGAATAGATTGACAGATGGCTAAAACACTATAAAAAAATGGGCCAAGGGAAATAGATCACTAAAACCCCAGAGATACTTTATAAATGTGCCTTTGATTGCTCAGACATATTACTCCAATGACATGACAATGATTCAGCAATGGTACTCCAATAACATTCCAATGATAAAGTAATGGTACTCCAATAATACGTCAATACTTCAGACGTGTTACTTAAACGACATGTTAATAACAACTTAATGTATACCTCAATATAAACCTAAACATCAGGTTGGTATATATATATATTATATATATATATATATATATATATATATATATATATATATATATATATATATATATATATATATATATATATATATATATATATATATATATATATATATATATATATATATATATATATATATATATATATATATATATATATATATATATATATATATATATATATATATATATATATATATATATATATAGTTCGCATCTCACCACCTCACCGACATTGTCCCATTGCCCCACTGTTAAATGTGGTGTGACATTGGCGTATTATTCGAGTACCATTGACGAATTATTAGTTAGCGGCATTGATATGTTATTGGACATGTTTGAGTACCGTAGGTGCCATAACTACTAACCTGATCCGTAGTCTATGACTTGAATTGTGGCTGTCCAAGTTTTTTCATCACAGTTGTTCTTTTTCAGGTGGTCTGTGCAGGAGGTTTTGCGCACTACTTGGAGATTCGGCGGAGTTGTGTCGAACATCTGGAAAAAGACAAATTTATGAAAAATTAAAAATTATTCATTTATATCTAAGGATAAAAGGTAAAATA
Organism: Armadillidium nasatum; assembly: GCA_009176605.1. Taxonomy (NCBI): domain Eukaryota; kingdom Metazoa; phylum Arthropoda; class Malacostraca; order Isopoda; family Armadillidiidae; genus Armadillidium; species Armadillidium nasatum. The sequence continues at coordinate 24,389 of SEYY01003850.1, forward strand.
TAATTCTAAGATATTTTAATTAAAAAAATTATTCTTCTAAAAATTATCTAAAATTTAATAAATTATTCATTTTTTTTTAAAATAAAAATAATAAATTGTAGATAAGTTAAAAGAATTAAAACGCGAAACAAAACAACATTTATATATATATATATATATATATATATAATATATATATATATATATATATATATATATATATATATATATATATATATATATATATATATATATATATATATATATTTTCTTACTATATCCTTGCATATTTGATAGGAAAAACTGGAAATAATTTTGAATAATTTTTGATCTCTGGAAAGTGATCAGTTCTTGATTAAATCGTAGGTTTCTATGCCCTGAAATATATATTATATATATATATATATATATATATATATATATATATATATATATATATATAATATATATATATATATATATATATATATATATATATATATATATATATATATATATATATATATATATATATATATATATATATATATATATATATATATATATATAATATATATATATATATATATATATATATATATATATATATATATATATATATATATATATATATATATATATATATACAATATATATATATATATATATATATATATATATATATATATATATATATATATATATATATATATATATATATATATATATATATATATATATATATATATATATATATATATGTGTGTGTGTGTGTGTGTGTGTGTGTGTGTGTGTGTGGATGGAGATATATTTAAATAGTGAATTTTATATTTTCAAATATATATTAACAACATATTAAGACATCGTACTTTAAAATACATGTAAATTCAGAGCAAACTGTATTAAATGTGTTAATAATATTTAATAATATTTTTAATTTTTAATTTAAAGTTTGAAAAGTTTAGCAGAAAATATTTAAATTTTTTGTACCTGAGCGTGTCTGGCTGTGAAGCGCTAAAAGATGAAACTTCTTTGCTTCCTTCGTTCTCAAATTCAAAACAACTGTGATAGATATGTTGCATTGAGTTTCCTATGTTTGCAAATGAAAAAAAAAAAGAAAAGGTAAAGTATTATACACTAGTGAACCAAAAAAAACAAAAAAAAAAACGGACCATCTCCGTACATTTCACTTTGAATAATATTGACTATTTTATAACATACCACACACTATATTACACTTAAAGAAAAGTGTTCTTAAGGTGTTTTTAAAGGTCATTTCAGTGCCCATTAAATAACACCTTTATTTAAGAGTAATTATTACTTTTCTAACAGTTTACAAGAGTAGGAAAAGAAAATGAGGATATTTAAAGGAGAAAAAATTCAATGAAATTTGAATTTCAACAAAGAAAAAGTGATAATGAAGCAAAACTTATTCCTAATTAGACAGCAATGAGATTGTCAGATATACTTTACAAGAAACAAAATTAGAGCTAAATTTTGTGACACAGTTAAAAATGCCAGAAAGTGTGAGGAAGAAATAGGAGAAAGATTATTTTGAATATTTTGAAAAGAAAACAGTTTTTAGTACTTAAGAGAATTAGTTGGCCACCATTCCTGAATCGTTCAAAATAAATCTAGCAGAAGTTAAGTTCCTTGAAATTTGAAGACGCCATTTCTCTGAAGACTACGTTTTTGCGATGAATAGCACATGAGCTAACAGAATTAAAGCAAGGTTTGAGAGTTAGAATTAAAGGAAAAATTAGAATGTTTGCCTTCATTTCAGAGAGAGAATCGCTTTGGTTATGCGTTCTAAATATTCCGGTTAATCTATAACAATCTAAGAAACAATTTTTCTAAGGGAATTCAAAGATGTTCTACAGTAAGAACGTCCTGTTTTTAGCACCAAGATACCTAAAACAATTCCTCTCTAAATCGGTAGCTGTTTGCAGAAATTTTGAAGAAATAAAACAAGATATAGTTATAAGAACGTGGAAAGAGTTGATAAATATATGGCAAAGAGTTGTAAGTTAAAAGCATCTGGAATATTTCTTTATATGTTTCAAACAAATCACCGGCTCATCAAAACTGCTATGCATAGAGTAAAGGTTGGCTAATTCGCTATCTGTATTTTAAAACTAGAAGAATGACCAAAATAAAGAATTCGGAGAAAGGATAACGCTAGGAAATATGTGTGTGTGTGTGTGTGTGTGTGTGTGTGTGTGTGTGTGTGTGTGTGTGTGTGTGTGTGTGTGTGTGTGTGTGTGAGGGGGAGGGTATTTTTTATTTTTTTTAATTTAAATATTAGAAGAATTTAGGATAGTAAGGAGAATATCTTTATAAATAAACAGAGCAAATGAAATTTTTTTTTTATAGATTTGTAAGAAAGTCTCAACAAATAAAGTAAAAAATTAGTGATATGAGAACAAACAGGATTCAATAAACTCCTTGGAACAAAAGTTGAGGGTAAAAACAGTAAGAGAGAACAAAGTTGTGTTCTCTTCAGAGGGCTTAAGAACTTCAGCGCTTACTGTTAAGAATAGATGATGAGATCTAAATAAGTGGAAGAGAGGTGGTGTTTAACAAGGTGGGAGCAAAAAAAAAAAAAAAAAAAAAAAAAAACTGCAAAAGTTACTGAAATTAATAAAAAAAGGAAAGTCTATTATCTGACGTTTTTAATTATTTATTTACCATATATATATATATATATATATATATATATATATATATATATATATATATATATATATATATATATATATATATATATATATATATATATATATATATATATATATATATATATATATATACATTTATAAACTTACCTAAGTTATCCTTTCCAAATACCATTATAGAAAACGTTTTTAATGGTAAACTTTTATTTTCCAAATTAATGTAAAAATTGAATTGTTTCTTAACTTCTCTGACGTCAAATGATATTAAAATAGTTTGTGATTCAAAACAATCGACAAATGATATTTCCTCCAATTTTAATCCTTGCATTTCTTCAGATTTCTTCACAATTTTAATGTTGAGGAGATCAGGAAAACCTATGGTAAATTTAAAATTTGAAGTAATTAAATTTAATTAAATTTGATTTGTAAATATATATATATATATATATATATATATATTATATATATATATATATATATATATATATATATATATATATATATTATATATATAATATGGGGGTGTGGGTACGTCCTCTATATTAGGTTGAAATTCTCTTAGAGTCGGGCGAGAGGAACTTATTTTCTGATAAAATCTTGGAACCCAAGAAAAATCTGTCTGAGCAGATATTGTGTATGAAAGTTTATCCTTTGGGACAACTTCCATATTCCATGACCCATAAAAATCTTCGACAT
>SEYY01003851.1:2500-7500 GCA_009176605.1 Armadillidium nasatum
GATAATATATTATGATAATAATAATAATAATAATAATAATAATAATAATAATAATAATAATAATAATAATAATAATAATAATAATAATAATATTAAATAATAATAAAATAATAATAATAATAATAGTAATGATATGATAATAATATTTAATAATAATAATGTAATAAAATAATAATAATAATAATATATAAATTAAAAATTAAAATAATAAAATAATAATAATAATAATAATATTAAATAATAATATAATAATATAATAATAATATATAATAATAATAATAATAATAATAATAATAATAATAATTAATTATTATTTTAATTATTATTATTATTATTATTATTATTATATTATTATTATAAATTATTTCCTAATCCTATTTACAAAATGTATTCGACAATAAATTTGTGTCATTCAACTTCGGAAATTAGGATAGACAAAGCATTCATCGTCTCCTAAACGAGAAGGCCGATGTAAAGCACCATTTTAAGGACTTTTTAACACTTTTTTTACTCTTTAAAACAATGTTGCTTAACGACCAAATAAAATTATCATTTGGAGAGGAAGAAAATGGAGGAGGAAGAGGAGTAGGTTGAACAGAGGAGCATAGGAGGCAAGAAGCGTTTGAGAGAGAGAGAGAGAGAGAGAGAGAGAGAGAGAGAGAGAGAGAGAGAGAGAGAGAGAGAGAGAGAGACAGAGAGACAGAGACAGACAGACAGACAGACAGACAGACAGACAGACAGACAGACAGTGAGAGAGAGAGAGAGAGAGAGAGAGAGAGAGAGAGAGAGAGAGAGAGAGAGAGAGAGAGAGAGAGAGAGAGTTTGCTGTTCTGCAGACAGAGAACCATGAAAAGAAAAATCTTAATAAAGTGTGCTTTGACTTTATTAATAATTATTTCTTGTTTTTTACAACTGAACAAAGACTCAATGTTTTAATACTACCTAAAGTTTACCTATTTTCGATATTTGAAATGTATTTTAAATAGACATATATATATATATATATATATATATATATATATATATATATATATATATTATATATATATATATATATATATATATATATATATATATATATATATATATATATATATATATATATATATATATATATATATATATATATAGGTCATGATCAGTCCCTAGTTGTTTATTACAAAACACAGATATTTCTAATTCTGACGTACCTGGATTGTTGTTTGCGACTTTATTTATGTAGTTGTTCAAGTTTTCCCTGTCGGCCTTTTACATGGTCGTGTTTTTAACGTTTTAGAATTAATACAGAAAATTTTAATATCAATTTTTTCTATCTATCAGCATTTTCACAGGTGCCATAACTAAATCTTGACTGGCAAAACTGTCTATTCCTTGAATTTCTAACCCAGGTGCTCACTGTGTCAAATATATTTTCGTAATCTGCAAAAGTCACCAGTAGATGATCTTATATACATTAACATAATCACTATAATCTGTAGGTCACAATAGACCTTAAAGACTACAGTGACTAGGGGCTTTGTGGATCTAATGCCCCACCCTCTTTTAATCTTACTATCAGCAATTGAAGTTCCACTATGTGTTTATTTGTGCTATTACCACTTCTAAATCTTGCTTGTTTATGTGATTGAAGTAAGTCGAGTTTTTTAATTGTATAAATTCCATCAATTTTGTTATTAATTTGTACAGAACAATATGTAATTCATTGGTCTGTAATATTTAGGCTTTCCTAATCTTCTTTCTTTATTAAAAAGTTTTGACATTTATACTTAATCTATTTATTCATTTGTCAGTAATTTTACATTCTTGGAAGTTTTTATTAGGTACCCTGTTGATGAAAGAGGAATTTCGTTATTACCATCTTTTAGTATGTCCATCGATATCCCACTTTATTTAGTGTCATTAAACATTTTATATATTTTATGAGATGTGTTTTTTCAGAAGGGGTTTTAATTTATAAATATAGAACGTTCCTTATCAAATAATTCTAATAACCCTGCGTATTATTCCTCTTTACTTATTTTGATTTATTTTATTTTTGTAATTTAATTACCATTTTTAGCTTTCATTACCGTTTTAACTGCTGATTCACAGTAACAATTTTGCTTTGCAATTGTGAGTGATTTATCGTATTCAATTGGACGTTTGATTAGTTGTTCGGCGAATGATCTCGTATCATTTGTAGACGTTTGTTTACAACTTTGGTTTAGTAAATTCTATTTTATCTGTAAATGATCCTATTTTTACCACTGTTTCTTCTTCTTCCTTTTTTACTTAACAAAGTATTTGTGTCTTCAGAATTCTACGTTTTAGTTTATGATATGTATCCTAGTTGAGAAAATAAGTGATGTTATTTGGTTGTTAAATTCATCTATTTTTGGTTTATTGGTTGCTTTGTAAATTGCTTTCATTATTTATCGATATAATGTCAATTTTTGTGTTTATTTTTTAAGAGTTTATTAAATTTTGATGGATCTTATTTAATTCATTATTGGGTTGCCCCTTCTCGTTTTATGACTAATGAAATTTTTATCTTATCAGGAAGCATAAAATGATTTTCTGAATTTATTTATTATTGATGAATCTAAAAAAATATATTTTTATTGTTAGTTTTTATTCATATTTTTTATGTTTTTATTTTTTTCCAACTTTATTTGTACCACTATAACCTTTACAAATATTTTTTGAAAATTTTGTTTTACTTGTAAAACGAATTCATTATGAATAGAAAAAGGTTCGTGTCTGAGTAGGTATTCTTCCTTTTATTCCTTTTGTATATGCCCACTCCTTGAAGGGGGCTCTGCCCGTGTGTGGTGATAAAAAAAAAAAAAGTTTTCATTAAATTCTAAAATTATTATCTCTTTCATTTTCTACGATGGTTAAATTTTTTCCTATAATGCGTTGATGTAATTTTGACTTTTAAATTTTTACATTAAAATAGCCAATAACTATTTCGTAGTAATGACCTTCCTTCGTATGTGCATTGATAAGCATCTCTTGAAAGTATTTCAGTTCCTCTTCTGTATAACTAATATAAAGCTAATATATATAGCTGAAATATAGCTAATATATGTAGCTGGAATATATTAATATATATATAGCTTGAATATATATATATATATATATATATATATATATATATATATATATATATATATATATATATATAATATATATATATATATATATATATTATATCTTGAATTATTTCAATTGCGTATCTATTTAGGAGTTTATGTACAATTTTAATGGAGCGGTGAGATGTTCACCATTTTTCCATTATCTATTTTCCTAAGTTACTGAGAATAAAGATGTTCACTCTTCTCTTTAGTATATCAATGTTTCATATGTAGTTTATTATTAGTCCATTCTATTGCTTTAGTCATGCTTTCTTATTACACCTCCACCATAACTTACAGTTTTCAAATTATTCTTTTCTAGCTCGTTCTTTAATTCAGCATCTATCCATTTTATAGTGAGGATTATTTAGTTGATCGCTATAAGGTTAACTGTCAGAGGTAACCTGTTCCAAGCGGTGATTCTTAGCACTCACAGTTAACAAGCAACCTATCGGCTGACCGAGGCGTCGTCCTTACACTTTTGGTGAATAGAGGTCATGGTAATTTCCTATTTCCTTATAAATAGCTGTTAATACCTAATTAGAACCACAAATGCCCAATGCTGGTTCGTAACAGTTTCTCAACAATATCAGCTGGCAAAAAATAGAATCATTTATCAAAATTTATAGCAAGCATGACGAGTTTCCCGACTCCTTTATCGAATGCCCCTGGTAGCAGTTTTTCCACAGATATATATATATATATATATATATATATATATATATATATATATATATATATATATATATATATATATATATATATATATACAGAGAGAGAGAGACAGACAGGCAGACAGACAGACAGATAAACAGAAACAGAGACAGGGACAGATACAGAGACAGAGTCAGACACAGACACAGACACAGACACAGACACAGACACAGAGACAGAGAAAGATACAGAGACAGAGACAGACAGAGACACACACAGAGATAGACACAGACAGACAGAAAGAGCTTGAGAGTCATCAGAAGTAGTTCATATTTGTAGTTTAAAATGAAATATGAATGAAGAATTCCGTAGAGTTTTCTTTTCGTTATTTTTGGATCTTCGGATGAGTGGGTAATTTATTTTGGTTGGAGCGTAAAATTTCATTGATTTCGTATCTTATTTCTCTCATAATGAAGTCATTAGATGATATCATTTGCATAAAAGACCTTTAATGTTTATTTTTCTCATTTTATGTGCGCCGTTGTCGACCATATGTAAAATGTACACGCTTGTGATATATATATATATATATATATATATATATATATATATATATATATATATATATATATATATATATATATATATATATATATATATATATATATATATATATATATATATATATATAAATATATATCATCTTTTTTTTATATATATAATATTTCAACTCTTAAATGTAACTTTAATACGATTGAATTATATTAATAAATAAAATGGTTTTAAAAATATTAAATACTTTATTCAGAAGTCTGTGTATCATATTCCTAATTCTTCCCTTAATAAAACACGGATCTTATTTTTCGTTGAGATCCAGACCAAATACGTCCGGAAAGTATATGAAAAATGAGTGATTTTTTATTATTAATCATTGAAAGAACTCCTGTTTCTAACATGACCCCACTGAGAGAGACGAAATACTTCAGCAACTGAATTTCAGCTCATGTAATGACCCCGCTATTTAAATTTTTTTTTTTTAACTTTTGACCCCAAATATCTTCTAAACGGTTAATCACTCGTAAAAACGTTAGAAATGGACTATTTTCGTCGGGGAAAAAGCTATCTATACTTAAAATTTCAGCTCAATCGGTCAATAATTAAAAAAAATTCAAAAAAGGGGCTTGCCCCCTTTTTAGGCAGTCAACGTGTTAACACGTTGTTACATCAGCG
>SEYY01003852.1:0-12500 GCA_009176605.1 Armadillidium nasatum
TATATACAATTTTGTAAAAAACTTATTTATGGATAACAGAATTTCATCTCTTTCCTAAGTCTTTACTTTTTTTTTTTTTTTTAATTTAAATTTCGTTCTGAAACCTGATGCTCTAATGTTTTTGTTTTTTGTTTTTTTATCTACCGTTTTAAGGATCTAAAACGTGACCCATTGAGCTTATAGAGTATCTTCTCTCTCTCTCTTTCTCTCTCCCTCATTAAATCTCTCTAACTCTCTCCCTTTCTCTCTCTCTCTCTCTCTCTCTCTCTCTCTCTCTCTCTCTCTCTCTCTCTCTCTCTCTCTCTCTCTCTCTCTCTCTCTCTCTCTCTCTCTCTCTCTCTCTCTCTCTCTCTCTCTCTGTGCCACTCTTACCGTCTTTCAGTGTCTTTTCATTTCACTCTTTTGTCTAACATAATTTTTCTCTATAAATATCTAATCTTTTAATTAGTAGATTGTTTCAAGCTTTGAATTTATCATATTTTCTCTGCATCACATTTTCTTTAATTTACAAATTCTATCAATTTTTATTCTATATTTTTTATAAAATATAAAAATGCATCTCATTTCTATTTTTTCATTCATGTTATCCAAAAAAAAAAAAAAAAAAAAGAACAAGAAAAAAAAAAAACAAACTTGGGTAAAAACCTACACTCTCCTCCCCATACTTTATGAAGTAATATCACACGCATTCAACTCTCAGGTGATTCCAAAGAGATAAGTATTAATACAAAAGCCAAAATATTCATGGCATAATTCAATGGCCTTTAGGGAAATTTGGCTCAGTTGTTTTGGGTAAATAGTATTGTACTGTCAAAAACTTTATAAAGCGTTCCCCTCACAATTTATTATATATATATATATATATATATATATATATATATATATATATATATATATATATATATATATATATATATATATATATATATATATATATATATATATAGTTCACCACCACTCACGGGTAAAGAAGCCCTTTTCAAGAGGGGGGGTCATATACAAAAGAGAAAAGAGGAAGAAATTCCACCCAAACCCGAACCTAACGCATATCTCTTAGGTGGGCGCAGACGGAAGCCTTGGAAAGAAGAAGATTAATTGCAGGTGAAAAATAGATGATGGTAGAGATTTCCACAGAACAGAAGTGGCTGTAAAGAAGGAAGCACCACAACGGAAAAGCCTGAGGTCTCCAGCATCCGGACAAAATTCTTTTAAATGTGCAACGAAAGAGGAATGTGAGAGGTGGTATGCGAGAGGCCAATTCATTCAAGCACCTGCCATTGTAGTGCCTATAGAAAAGAGATAGATCACCAACGTCACTTCACAGAGATAGAGGCCCAGTGTAATTTGAATGCAGGGGACAGTTTATTAATCTTTTAGACTGGTACTCAACCCTATCCAGAAGATTGGAGGAATTGAAGCCCTCCCAAATGTGTGAACAGTATTCCATACAAGGGTGAATAAGACCCTTATATAATTGGAGTAACTGCTCAGAAGAGAAAAAAATTGTAACCTGAATAGCATTCCCAGCTTCTTAAAGGCCGCCATTGTGATATGTGGTTTCCAAGAAAATTTAGACCAAGAATGTTAATGTTATTTTCAGGTGAGAAGGGAGAGCCATCGAAGAAGATAGGAAAGTTGGGAGGTGTTTTTGAGAGAGAGATATGAAGGAGTTGAGTTTTTAAAGAGATGAATTTCACAAGGTTGAAATCATCACACTGGGAAATCCCATCCTGATCGACAAGAATTGAATCGGGAAGTTGAAGACGAGAAGCAATGAGAGGATGAAACTCCAAATGATCCAGGAAATGAGAGTTGAGGAAAGTTTCAAAAATTTGGGATAGAACACAAGTGAGAGCTATAGATCGATAGTTGGAAGGGTCAGAGCGATTACTTTTTTTGGGATCGGCTGAACACATGTGAGTTTCCAACACTGAGGAAATGAATTAGTATTAAGACATAGAGAGTAAAACTGAATGAGGAAAGACGCCAACTTGGAAACACAATTGTTCAGAACACAAGAGGGAATACCTTCCGGGTCATTGGCCTTAATGACGTTCAAAGATTTCAGGATCCCACACACCCAATCATGAGTAATCACAGGTAGAGAGATTGGACACCTGAGAGTTGAAGGGGTAGAAGGAGGGTGGTCAGAATCAAGCAGGTTGGAATTAGATGAAAAAAGGAGGCCGAAGAGATTAGCCTTTTCAGAGGAAGTATTACCTACAGAACCGTAAGACCGAATAAGAGGAAGAAAAGCAGATTTACAGAAGTTATTAGAGATATTTTTGGCAAGAGGCCAGAAATTTTTATCAAAAGGAGAAATATGAATGACAACACACTCCTTTTTAGTGAATATATGCTTGGTTCGTCGAAGAACATCACTGCAACGATTCCGAGCTGAATGAAAGTTAGAAAGAGTGATAGAAGAAGGAGAGTTTTTTCCGTTCACGATAAGCATTCTCTCTCTCTCTCTCTCTCTCTCTCTCTCTCTCTCTCTCTCTCTCTCTCTCTCTCTCTCTCTCTCTCTCTCTCTCTCGAAGGACATGAGAACAATTGTTATCGAACCATGGATTTTGAGGAGAAAAAGATTAAGATGAAGTTGGGATGAACCTGCTCATCCCTTCGATGATTACGAACCCACCATTTCATCAGAGACCGAATCGTCCCCCTAGTCAACGCAGGATTCATTCCAATGGTAGTTAGCACAAAAGCGACGCATTGCCCCCAGTTAGCCCGACTGAAGTGGTAGAAAGTACGTTTAGGGCATGGTGGAGCTGTTGTAGAGAAAGCATTATAAGTAATACCTATAAGATTATGGTTAGAGTTACCGATAGGAGGGGAAATGGTTATATTTATATCTGGAAGGAGTAATGGTTAAATATAAATCAAGTGTGTTGAAGAGCTGGTTAGGATGATCTGGAGTGTGTGTGGGTTCCCTAATCAACTGTCACAGATCGTTGAGAATGCTGAATGATTTTGTCTCCTTCCCACCTATATCAGTATGAGAGAAGCCCAACCACTCAGTAATAGTCTCGTGAGAAGTAATAAGATATTGAAAAAGAACTGGATAATTTTTTCCAATAGAGAGCAGTAGCAGAAACATAAGATATTTGTAGGAAGAAAGATTTTAAGCCATGAAACATCGAAATTAGGAGATTCAAGATTTACGAGACGTGTCGCATGAGTGTTAATGTTAATATAGGTAGAGACTCCACCATTTAGTCGGAAATTGTGAAAAAAAGATGTACTTAGAGACATTAAGGTTGTTAGTGAAAGAATCCTTGTCTAGCTGTATTCCAAACAGAAGCAAAAGGTTAGAACGAGAGTTAGAGAGGTGATATTCCACTGACCTTGAGTTAGTTCGGAGGTTACTGACTTTGGCAAAGGTAATAGAAAGCCCCGCCTTCACTCAACCACACCATCCCTCAATTTAGACATTCAAAGAAACTCACACACATTCACATACGCACATACACACACACGCAAGCACACAGACATTTGCGCGCACAATAGAGTAAACATATATATATATATATATATATATATATATATATATATATATTATATATATTATATATATATATATATATATATATATATATATATTATATATAGAAGACAGACCGACAATTATACTAATAGAATAAATTAAAAAATTTATATTTCTTTTAAGAACGAGACCTGATAGGTTCGTAAGATTCTTAAATTCTGCTGCAGAAGTTCTTAAAGCCTCCCTTATATGATCTGCTTCCTCAGTATATGATTATTCTACAGAATTTAATATTTAACTTACTGTCCCTTTTAACAGACATCTTGCCGTAAATATTTTTACATAACAATGTCCTCTCTGAGCAACATATGAACAAACTGCTTCCTTTAAGAGCCTATTTTGTCATGATTTTGCTTGAATTTCCTATTAAAACTAAAACTTAACGTTCAGTGTAAACATAAAAATGGTGATCAAAGGCGAGATTTCATTTCCATCAGCAAAATAAATATGTTCCGGGAAATTTTATAGTTTTCCTTATTTGCCCAAAGATCTTCTCTCTCTCTCTCTCTCTCTCTCTCTCTCTCTCTCTCTTTCTCTCTCTCTCTCTCTCTCTCTCTCTCTCTATCTATCTATCTATCTATCTATCTATCTCTATCTATTTATCTCTATCTATCTATCTATTCTATTTATCTCTCTCTCTCTCTCTCTCTCTCTCTCTCTCTCTCTCTCTCTTCTCTTTCTTTATCTATCTTATATATATATATATATATATATATATATATATATATATATATATATATATATATATATATATATATATATATATATATATATATATATATATATATATATATATAATATATATCTCTCTCTCAATTGATTTATCTTGAAACTTGCATTATTCATGTAATGTTCGAGGGTTTACCGTGTGCGAAAATTAAGAAGAAAGTTAAGCTTAAAAGTAGGTTCATATAAATAACCTCTTTTTATTTCATAAAATATGTCTCGCTCAAAAGATTTCTGAATAATTTTTGAACTTTGTTTTACTTCTTTTTATCTCCATTCCATAAAAATCATGCAATTATATCATATAATGATTTCTGCTTTAAGAAATAAGTACCTCCCATGTATATAAAACGTCAATATAAACTTTCAAAGCAAATAGAATGCGCCCTAATTTTCTCAATCAAAAAGAATCATAAAGAAGTATTTCCAAGCAAAGAAAGAAGAAAAAAAGCAATCTCAAAATCCGTCGTAAATAAAGTTAATGATAACTTCCCCGCTTTAAAAGGGTAATTTTTTTTTCTTTCTCCTTCTGCGACTAAGTTCAATTTTGGTTGGCGGACGCTTCAATAGATGATGATCTAATTTGTTTCCTTTCAAACACAAACAAATTTATTTGGGAGTCTTCTTATAAATCATCTTCTTCTTTAGAGGTTATTTCAATCCCAAACTTTAATTAAAGGCTGCCTTTCTTAGACTCAATTAGAGAGCATATCAACAGGCCCTATTTTTACTCTTAATTTATGCATTACTTTTTTTTCCAGCTTCCTTCAATACAGGATTTTTAAGAGAAAATCCCTTGTGATTAGTTTAATAAAGTTGAAGTTTAATGTGTAAAACTTATATGGAATCAAAGTTGTTGTTGTTGTTGTTGTTGTTGTTGTTGTTGTTGTTGTTGTTGTTGTTGTTGTTGTTGTTGTTGTTGTTGTTGTTGTTGTTGTTGTTGTTGTTGTTGTTGTTGTTGTTGTTGTTGTTGTTGTTGTTGTTGTTGTTGTTGTTGTTGCTGCTGCTGCTGCTATTTTTGTTTTTGTGTTGTTTTCTTGCTATATAGTTATTCTTACTTTTTTCTTTTAATTGTAAATTTGCTCTATTTTCACGCACACCCACACAAACACACGCACACACACACACACACACACACATATATTATATATATATATATATATATATATATATATATATATATATATATATATATATATATATATATATATATATATATATATATATATATATATATATATATATATATATATATATATATATATATATATATATATATATATATATATATATATATATATATATATATATGCGGAAACGGAAAGTGCAAGTTCCGTGGATGCAGAATTGGAAGTGGTAGGGGAAGATTATGAAAATGTAGGGAAGGAAGTAGCATGTTCAGATGATGCAAACGAAGAAAGAGATGCAGATACATAAAAGGATTTTAAACGTTTTAGAAACCTTGTTCGACTTACCATCTGAAATCTGAAGCTTGAAGTACCTGTCATATTGCCCAAAGCCAAGAATGGAACTTGTATGTGGTGCCTCTAAAGCTTTTCTGATTCTATCGACAAAAACATGAACGCGGGTGGTCCAAGGTCAGTTTGTCCAAAGTTTTCATAGCTTCTGAGATTTGGAATGTGTCTAGAGACGAATGAAAAGTTGGAAGTACTTAGAATTTAAGCTCATTCACGCTCGATAAAAATCTCATAATGAAGTTATTGAAGTTTGCTTATTCAAGGGGAAGAAAGCAAAGAGATAAGCAGTACACAAAAGAGTGAATAGTCAATCATTGGGCATACGACGCAAACTGAGAAGAAACATTGGTAGCAAAAGCAACCAAACATTCTTTCTGGTGATCAAAATGAATTTTAACGTCTATTGGAAATGTTCCACAAACCCTTCAAACTTGGGATGGTAGGCAGAGGTTAGAAGTTTATTTAGAGAAAGAGAGAGACAATTTGATTCTTCCGAGAAAGATCACGAGAAAAGAGAAACACCAATAATGTTAAAAACAGAAGAAAGTTCGAGTCGTACGTTTTCGAAGATGTTGCAGTTGTCTGAAAGATTATGCAGAGTAGATAGATCAAAGAACTTGGTTTTGGAGGCATTGGAGGGTCGAGAGGAGTCTATCCTTCTACGGCATAGTTTGAATGAAAGTATATTTCCAGAAGGAAGAAAACGTTGAGGTGCATAGACAAGACGAAACAACTTACCGACACAGAATATATGCAAAAGAAGCACAAGTTTTAAGGTCCACAGTAGGGATATCATCAGGTCCGTAGCCTTCTTAGTATTAAGAAAAGGTTAGATATCGAAAGAGGAGAATTTAAAAATTATTGCTTTTTTCTTTCTTTCGATATGTCTATCTCCACAGCAAAAGATTCCCCGAAATGCCAAGTCAGTTAACTATAACTTATAACTTTTCATATTCCCTTAGAGCACAAATGACATCTTTGGAAGAAATTACCATATAAGGAAAAATTCCGAAATTGTCAAGATAGAACCAGACTCAGAGTCAGAGCAAAACGTTCAGTTTTAGCTGAAGGTAAATTGGAGGTTGTGCGGTCGGAGGATACTGAAGGAGGGAAAGAGGAAGTAGCAAATAGAGTGACGCTTTTGTAAATATCAGAAAGAGCGGGAGGAAGAGAAACCAGATCATTATTTTTTCTACTTGGGAAAGCGTTTTAAGTGCCACGAAGAAAAGATTTTGCATGATTCCATAATGAAAAACAGGTAGCATGAGTTTCTGGAGTTTGAAGAAGACTGTAATTCCGGAAGACAACTCCCCTGCTCCGAAATACTCGAGAAAAAGCACTGTTAAACTAAGGTATTATTAGTATTAGTTGAAGCGAAAGAATATAGGAATGTACGCCTACATGCCAGAAAAAAAATCACTTCGGTTACAAGTTTTTTTGCTCACTCTAAAGTATTCCTCCTGCTGAAGCAGAAATCATTACAAAGAAAATCAAAATAATACCACCACGTGTTCGTCTAATTATCAGTACTTAAATGCTAAGAACGTTTCCTCCTTGCCAGTGGAAGATTAGAAGAGATAGAACAAGATACAGAATGTGATCGGAGGAATCCAGATGTGGAAAGTGTTTAACAAGGTAAGGAGGAAGATAAGAAGTCAAGAATGTAAGGTTAATCTCTAAGACGGAAGAAGAAAGAAGGCAGAGCACCAAAAGACCGGTAATACTTTGGCGGCATCAACTCTACCACCTTATTCCAACTGCTTCAAAGTGGTGATAAGTGAGAGGTAAGTAAGGTACAATTTTTGGAGGACTCCATTGTTTATTACACCGAGGGTACTTTTAATTTTTAATATTTGAATAAATTCAAATTTTAAAAAAAAGGAAATATGAAATATGATGTACAGGTGTTTATAGTTTTGCAAACATAAAGGAAAAAAAAAACATATACAGTGCATATATATATATATATATATATATTATATATATATATATATATATATATATATATATATATATATTATATATATATATGTGTGTGTGTGTGTGTGTTGTGTGTGTGTGTGTGTGTGTGTGTGTGTGTGTAAAATGACTTCGTTTAAAAATTTTGCTTTTAATTTAGTTTATTTGCATAAACATTCAAAATTTATTTTTCATAAAAAAAAGATTTTAAAAGAAAGTATTTCTTCACTTTTGTTTACGATACATACAGGATAATATTGATTCCAATTACTTTATTATATCTCTTTGTTTATTTATATTCTAACAACACCTGTAAATAATAAAAAAAAGATGTTAAGATGTTAAAATAACGACGAAATAATGTAGCATTACGAACTTGCGTAAGTCAATTATGAGTTTAATATGACATAAAAAAAAAAAACTCTTTCATCCATGGGGCATCAAATAACTGGCCCAGAAATGAAGAAAATATGATAGTCTTTTTTCGGCAATTAATTTTGAATCTACAACAAATATTTGTATTTTATTTAAAAGGTGAAAATTATTGAAAGAGTCTATCTTCAATTGAGAAATGTACATTATTTTAAATAATTATTGCAGACAATATATATATATATATATATATATATATATATATATATATATATATATATATATATTATATATATATATATATATTATATATATATATATATATATATATATAATATATATATATATATATATATATATATAATATATATATATATATATATATATATAATACGAAATCAACCAAAGTTGGGGAAACGGAATTTATAAATAAATCTGTAGTCAAAAGATCTAATACAAGGTGTATGAAAATGTGTAAGTTAAAGGAAGTTGAGTAAACTAAACAGAAAGAGCGTTCGAGTCTTTATTAGTGGAGTACATGAAGGAAAGATGCCAAGACTAAAGTCAAAGAGATGTATAAAGAAAGAATGAGCGTATAAAAAGATGATCACACGAGCCAGTGTCAAAGAAGGTACCCAGAAGCTTCCTCTTTTTCTTTCCAAGAAAGATCACATGAAAAGAAAATATAATAAGGGTTAAGGACAGATTACAGGGGATAAAGGAAGGTGTGAATTCTGTGTTTTCGATGATGCTGGAACTTACCGAAAAATATGCCTAGTTGATATATGAAGGAATACGTATTTGAAGCAGCAAAAACAGTCACGTTTTCTTTAACCCATTTAGAAATATAGTAAGAACTGAGGTTTAGCTGATCCACTGCCATGCCCTTAGTATCAATCATTTAAAGCTGTGAGACTCTTTTCGAGATGAATAGAACATGAAGTGTGAAGTCATTATCCTAATAGTGGATAGATGGTTGAAGTGAAATATTTAGTTTTGTAAGTGAAAAATAATGAAACATTTGACTGATAGAACACCCTGTGAAGTACTATTATTTAATAGATTTAAAAGAATAAATATTGACTGGTTTACAACATCTACAGAGCACCAGAAATCTGGTATTAAAACAGATACTAATAGTGGTGTTTTTTGATAACAAATTTTAAATTTTACCGAAGGTTTTTGTTATATTTAGAACGACAGCAAAATGATTCATCATTTGTTGTAGTATAAGAAAACACGAGTAAGAGAGAAGAAAAAAGACAATCCGTCAAACTTTCCTTACGAAAATAACACTAACCATCAAGGATAATTTTAGAATCACTTATAATGTCTCCTAAAAGATGGTGTCATGGAGAACCCCCTGCCCTCTGCCGATATTTTTTTGCCCATAGACAATTTTGGATATCTTTTGATTATTTTAATTTCTTTAAATTTAATAAAATTTTCTCCAATTTACAAATAAGAATATATATATATATATATATATATATATATATATTATATATATCCATCATATTATTTATATATATATATATATATAATATATAGTTATATAATTATTATATTATTAAATAATATTTTTTTTTGAAATTTTCAACATTTTTAAAAAATCTTATTATTTTATTAAAAAAAGCATAAAAAGTTTCATTTTTTAAATAATTTAAAAAAAGAAAATCTAAATATTTGAAAATTTTAGACAGTGGGTTGGATTATTAAATATAGAAATAATATTTAATACTAAATATTCATATAACGAGTACACATTAAAATTAAAAAAAAAAAAAAAAATATCTTTTTTTAAATTTATTATAAATAAAGCAAAAATATTTTCAGTATCAAATATTATAAATAAATCACCCTTAAGACGAAACAAAACCTTCCTAAATTATGAATAATCTTTCTTACACAAACAAGAAAAACTTTAAAAAAAAAAAAAAAAAAAAATTTGAATAAAATTGATTAAAATTTTAAAAATATAAAAAAGAAAAAGAAGAAAAAATAATCTATGAAAGAGAATCGTTTATCATTAATAATTTGGTTAATAATCAATTCTTCTCATGAAAGACTTACGAAACTTCTGAAGAATAATAAATAATTCTTGATGTGTTAAGATTCTGCAACGCAACATTTCGTCTCTCTTTTCTTTTGAACTTCTTTTCTTCGATATTTCTTAATATTAAAACAAACGAACTAACAAAAAAAATCAAATACATGAGATTGAATAAATAGATAAGCAAATAAATAAATAAATCGGTAAAAAGAAGAAATAAATAAATGAAGTCAAACAAGCAAATAAGCATTTAATAATAAATAAACTTAAAAATTACAACACAAGCAATGAATCTTATTGCAACACACCGAAATACAACAACGACACCAATAGCAATAACGACAACGACAACAACATCAAGAAAAAAAAAACAACAACAGCAATAACAACGACGACAAAGATAACGACAATGGCAACGACAACTGCAACGACAACAACAACGACAGCAACAATAACGACAACGAAAACGATTACAACAACAACAACAACAATAACAACATCAACAAAAAACAACAACGACAGCGACATAATAAAACTGCCAATCTTTGTCTTTTGTTTGTTGTTATGATCCTCCTTTTACTTCGTAATTCACTTTCTATATTTCTTCTCTTTAGACTTGCTTTACCTCTCTTCTTAATTAACAATCAATTCCTTTTCCAAATAATAATCACTCCAATACTCTCTCTCTCTCTCTCTCTCTCTCTATCTCTATATATATATATATATATATATATATATATTATATATATATATATATATTATATATATTATATATATATATATATATATAATATATATATATATAATATAATATATATATTATATATATATATATATATTTTTTTTTTTTTTTTTTTTTTTTTTTTTTTTTTTTTTTTTTTTTTTTTTTTTTTTTTTTTTTTATTATTATATATAATATATATATATATATATATATATAATATATATATATATATATATATATATATATATATATATATATATTATCTATATTAATTATAATATATATATTTTTTTTTTTTTTTTTTTTTTTTTTTTTTTTTTTTTTTTTTTTTTTTTTTTTTTTTTTTTTTTTTTATATATAAATATATAAATATATATATATATATATATATATATATATATATATATATATATATAATATATATATATATATATATATATATATATATTATAATGTATAATTGCAGAATGTATAGATGGAAAAACGTAAGGAGATAAGTGATTCTGCGTAAGGAATTATGATTGTGTTTTGAAGAGTATTAAGAGCAACGGGTTTTTTGTTGTTATGTATATGTTGTTTTTGCTCTATGAAATTGTTTAATAATAAAAGGGTCCATTTCTACGTCGCATATTACAAATGACTCTCATTTTAAAAAGAAATTCTTGTTAGATCCAGTTCCACATTTTTTTGAAATTTCTTACAAACAAATTAAAAAAATATACTTTACGGGTATCTCTCTCCAATTTTATAAATTAATCGAAATATGTAGGAGACAAAATATATTTACTTTTAATAACAGCTTTTACAGACAAATTTTCTGTACTAGTATGAGCAACAGCCTGAGCCTCGTCATTGCTAACCTATATATGGATTTTTTTTTTTAATCGCACCTAATAAGTGAAATACCCTCTCACCACTTAATAAAGCATTGGTTTCGTTTCGTTGACGATATTCTCGCCGTAATTTCCCAAGACTTTCATTTACAACAATTTTTAGTACATTTAAATAATTTAGCTGACTCAATTCAGTTCACCGTCGAAATTCAGAATAATAATGGAATCTCGTTTCTAGATTTATGCATAACCCAGAATAACGGAAATCTCTTATTTAAAGTTTTCAGAAAACCCACTTCATGCAATCAACTTTTACATGCATATTCTGATCATTCAGTATATATATTATTTTTGACACTTTTTGCGCTCATTACTCATTACTGATTTAATATTTTTGAATAACGAGATTAATTTTGTTATAATCAATTTTTAACATTAGGTTGCACACTTCCCTTTATTATTAAACAGCATCATAGAGCAAAACAACATATACATTACAACAAAAAACCCGTTGCTCTTAATACTCTCCAAAACACTATTCCTTACGCAGAATCACTTATCTCCTTACGTTTTTCCATCTATACATTCTGCAATTTACATTTGATATCTACTTTCCCAGATAAATTATCTCAAACCCTTCTTATAAACTATGAGAAAATTGGAGGAGTCTACACGATCCCTTGTAAATCTTGCCATCGCTCATATTTTGGTGAAACTTTGAAATCTTTGCATTTCCTTCTTGATCAACATAAAGCAGACGTAAGAAGATGTAATGATAGCAATGCAATTTTCTTGCACATTGCAG
>SEYY01003852.1:15000-17500 GCA_009176605.1 Armadillidium nasatum
TATATATATATATATATATTATATATATAATTATATATATATATTTTAAAAGGGTCTGAATCGTTGCTTAATAAGGGGGACAAGGTATGTATATACAAAGATTCTAGTATATGAATTTGTCTATGTAATATTTTCAAAACTAGTGGGGTTGATTAGGGTATTCTGAGTATCGCAATGATCGCGGATACTTGAAGGAGATGGACGGGTCAATTTATGTCTATTCTGACCGAGATGTCTCTGTACTAGCAAAATATGGTGGTAAGCTGGCGCGTGGTGTTGCCAAGCAGCGTAGACTTCTTTGCAGAGGTCACATGTGTACTTGTAGATCACAGAGGAACGGAGATCAGTAGACGTACGAACATTATGGTTAAGGACGGAACCAATTGCGTAGTTGGTTGTAAAAACAAAACGAATATCTAGTTGTGGGTAATAGTGGTACAGTATACTAGAGAGATCTTTATTTAGTTTGTGGTAGATATAGTCGTAAAAAGGGAATTTGACATACATAATTTTTCTTTTAGCTGTGAGATAAATGATAGATAGGTAGATAAATGTTGTTGAGCAACAAGTTCATCAATTTAGAAATCAGAGAGGTAGGATATAAGTTGCGATTGAAGAATTTTGTTAAGATCTAAAACTCTTTATGTATGTTGTAAAGGAGGAAGAGAGGTGGTAAGTTATAAGTTTATAAGTGTATAAATAAGTTAAAGGAATATGAGTAAAGAAATTTAATCCTAGATATGAGAAGGCTTTCTTTCTGTATATGGTTGAGGAATTAATCCTGAAACTCTCTTCAAAAAAGTTGAAAGCACTTTAATAAGCATCACGAGGTGGATCGACGCTTATAAAATGTTATTTAACATACAAAAAAAACCTGTTACATTATAAAAGTAGCCAAAACGTAAGAAATAATTCTAAAATTAAACTAAACGATATTGAACTAACCCGTACAAGAATAGGCAAAAATCCTGGGAGTCATAATAGATGAAAAACTAACATTTAAAGAACATATAAACACGTTAGTAAATAAACTTGCAAAGTATATGTACATTCTTGTAAAATTAGAAAACTCCATTCCACTGTATTTACTGATAAAAATATATTTTGCACATATTCACCCCCTCCCTTCCCCATAATTTACTTTCCCTCCAATATGGAACAGCTAAACACATGCATCAAATCACTACAATGCAAAAACAAATCATAAGGCTCCCAGTGCAGCATAATATATAATATATATAATATATATATATATTATATATTATTATATATATATATATATATATATATATATATATATATATATATATATATATTCAGTGACAGACAAAGAAAAAATGTTCAAAATTAATATTCACCACGGACACTGTTTCGCAATATTTATTTATATATATTGAAACTATATGATATAAGATTTATATATATATTATATTAATTAATATAATATATATATATATATATATATATATTATATAATTATATATATATATATATATATGTGTGTGTGTGTGTGTGTGTGTGTGTGTGTGTGTGTGTGTGTGTGTGTGTGTGTGTGTGTGTGTGTGTGTGTGTGTGTGTGTGTGTGAAAGTAAGGCCAAAGAGACTGCAAACAATTTTAATATAATAACCGGACGTTTCGAATCGTAGATTAATCTTCAGTTAATTTAAAGCAAAAATATAAAAAATAAAATACCAATTTAAAACATAAAGTAAAAGGAAAAAAAGTCAAAATAAATGTATAAATGTAACATTAAAGTTAAACTAAATATAATGTTAAAATTATTAAAGCTATTTGTAATACTTTAACTATTTACTGAATAGTATATTTTTAGACTATTTAAATTAAGATTTTTTTTTTAATGGTAGTTAAGAAAATCTTATTTGGTGAAGTGGATTCTAGAAGTTAGTGGTTTTATAATGGTGATATATATGTGAAATTGAGATTTAATATAAGGTCATTTATAATGTTTAAAAAAAAATAAATAAAAAAAAAAATTAAATTAAAAAAAAAAATTAATAATAATACGTTTGCTATAGAACTGGCTTTATAGGTCAAATTCTTCTTGGTCTTCATGGAAGTGTTTTATAGTGATAAAATAGATACGCAATGTCAAAATTTTGCTTTGATTTATAAGTTAAATTATATTTCCAGTTCATTTTATTATTTAATTAATTTTATTTATTTATTTATTTATTTTTTTTTTTTTTTAACATATTTTTTTTTTTTTTTTTTTTATTTTCATTATTTTATTTTTTATTATTAATATTATTATTATTAGATATTAACATTACAGCATTATTATTATTATTATTATTATTATTATTATTATTATTATTATTATTTTCAATTTTTTTTTTTTTTTTGTTATTTTTTATTTTTTTTTTATTTTTTTTATTATTATTATATATTATATTATATTATTATTATTAATATTATTATTATTATTATTATTATTATTATTATTATTATTATATATTATTATTATTATTATTTTATTAT
>SEYY01003853.1:0-2500 GCA_009176605.1 Armadillidium nasatum
TCGAGGGAATTGGCCTCTCGCATTCCTCCACCGTTGCGTCGTCCTCGTTGCACGAGGGGTGCCCTGCTTTCGCACCAATTTTGTGTGGACGTAGGGAATCCCAGGCTAGCTCGTTGTGGTTCCTCCTTCTTTCCAGCCACCTCTATTCTGTGGAATTCTCTACCATCTTCTATTTTTCCAACTGTATTTTATCTTCCACTCTTCAAGTCTTCCGTCTGCGCCCACCTGAGAGCTGTGCGTTAGGTGTGTGTGTTTGTATGAGTTTTGTCCTTGTGTGTGTGTGCCCCCTCCTTGAAAAGGGCTCTGCCCGTGAGTAGTGGCGTTTTGTAAAAAAAAAAAAAAAAAAAAAAAAAAGCTATAATTGCCTATAATTTCTTTATAGGTAGTTATCAATAGTATAAATACAGTTACTGATTGGTCTAAAGAAACTTTAATTATTTAGACTCATTATTAAGATTAGTTTTAAGACAGGTTTAAATTAGTTTTATTGATATTTTGAAAATTTGTTAAATTTTTTATTTTTGTTATATTTTTGTTTATATTTGGTAAATAGCTTTTGTTCCTTTTTATATCACTTAAAAATATACTTTAAGGAGTGATTTTGAGCAGAAAGAGTGCTGCGGGGACGGGGTTCTATCCTCCAGTGTAAGAGTCGAACCGTATTTATCAGGGCTGGGAGAATGGAATGAAAGAGAATATCAGTAGTGTGTAAAATTGGGTGTTTAAACGTAAGAGGAATGAATGACGATAAGAAACAGGTGGAAATTGTTGAGATTTAAAAAATTAAGAAGTTGGATTTGCTAGGTTTGATAGAAACTGAGCTAAAAGGGAAAGGAGAGATTGATTTGGGCGAATTTAAAGGGGTATTTTCAGGAGTTAGTGAGGGAGTAAGAGCTAGGGAAGGGGTGGCGATAGTAATGAGTCAAAGATTGTAGGATTGTATGAGAAAGTGTGAAAAAATATCGGCAAGAATAATATGAGTTAAACTGAAGTTTATGCTCCAATGAATGATGCGAGGGAGGAAGACAGGAGAGTTTTTTGTGAGAATTTAAATGATTATTTAAATGGCTTCGAGGTGGGTGTAAATGTAAACTTAATAGGAGAGTTAAATGCGAGGGTTAGTATGGACATCGAAGGAGGAGTAGTGGGGACGTTTGGAGTTAGGATAGGAATGCAAATAGGGGGGAATTTAGTTGAGGTATGTATGGGAAATAGATTTATAATAGGCAATACATGGTAAAATAAAAAGTTGTGTCACAAGTTAACTTAGATTAGTGGGGTAAATGGCGAAGGTGGCTTAATAGATTATATATGCATTTAGAAAAAAATAAGAGATTGGTTACTAGATGTGAATGAGAGAACAACAGGAAGTATGGGATGCGAATGAATTATTGTATGCAGATGATGTTGTCCTTCTGGCGGAGTCGCAAGAGGATTTGAAGGTTTTGTTGAAGGAATTTGTAATAGGTTGTGTCGAGGTGGGCTTAAGAGTGAATGCGGGCAATAGTAAAATGTTATAGAAGAAAAATGAGGAAGGGAGGGGAAGGGGTATAGGGGAAGGTGGTGAATTGCATAAAGTAGGGAGGAAGAAATTGAAGTAGGTCAATTCATTTAAATACCTGGGGGTGAATTTTTTGGGAGGAGATAGTGGCGTAGACGATGAAGTAGGGCATAGGAAAATAGTGGCAAGTTTATGAGTATTAAGAAAGATTGTAGCTTATGATAGACACCACCCCACAATTGTGGGAAGGTTGTATGTATAGCATATATATATATATATATATATATATATATATATATATATATATATATATATATATTATATATATATATATATATATATATATTTTCGCCTCTTGTGGGCAAAGGACAGAGGTCTACTAAAATACAACCAGACTTAGGGGGAAAGTCGGGAACCTGGTCAATTAAAGGCCGACATGACATCATATACGGGTTTGAAGATGTATAAGTCATAGGAAGTTGGAAAAATAGAAGAAGGAAGTGTGTTTCAGACTTTACCAGTAAAGTACATGTAAGATTGAGTATAGAGGTTAAGTCTGGGGTCAGAGAGTTGGAAAGAGAAAGGATGAGACTGTGTAGAAAGACGAGTCGGACGAACACTTCTCAATGGAGGAGGTATGCGAAGAGAGAGTTTAGAAGAGCAGTGTCCATTATAAAAGAAGGAAAAGTGCTGGAGATAGAACAGATCCTTGAGAAATACCACTATTAATAGATTTATGGGAGGAGCGGTGGCTGTCTAAAACAGCTGCTATAGACCGACCAAAAAGGAAATCTGAGAGAAGGCCAGAAAGAGAAGGATAGATTCCGAAAGAGGGAAGTTTGGAAATCAAAGCTTTGTGCCAGAGCAAAAGATTCACCGAAATCCCGAAGAGCTTAGGACCAAGAGTCAGAAAGAAGGGATAGAAGATCACCAGTAGAGGGTTTCTTACGAAAGCCATACTGGCGATCAGAGATATGATTAGAAGAATTGAGATGTTTC
>SEYY01003853.1:7500-12500 GCA_009176605.1 Armadillidium nasatum
ACGGTGAGCTAGACCATTCCGTTTCACTCAGTTGCCCTATGGTTCGTTACTTTTTGCGTTTCATCTTCTCAAAGGGTATCTAGTGTACCCATGATTCACACTGAAGTCTCTATACTCTATACTCCCACAATTTACAAGCATGTACATATACATTACCTTTTTAAAAGATTAGCAATCACGATGGTGAAAGGAAAAGCTGCCTAGGAGAAGCTTGGAGGGTCAGCTTCCAAACATAGCCCCTCATCCATCCCTTCCCCATCACCACTTAGGATTTGGTAGCCTCCGGTGACGAGGTTGGTGCCACCAAGACCTTGGAGCTGACTTGCCATGGCGCATTGTCTTCTTTCTTTTTCATTAACTTCTGCAACATTCGCGGCCTCTTTTCTAATTTCCACTTTGTCGAACACCATTTCATCTCTTGTTCCTAACTAAAACCCAGGTGTCTGAGTGCTCTGACATCAAACCATACTCTGTCTCCTCCTACTGTCTCTATCCTCAATTTTCACCAAAAGGCGGATGTTTCGCATATGTGGACAATGATGTTGTCTGTTCTCGTGTCTCTAATTTGGCGTCATATGAATTCTCTACTTTATTTATTAAACTTTCCAGCAACTCTACAACTAAATACATTTTTTCTGTCTATTTATTTCCTAATTCTACCGACTATAAAAAATTCTTCGACTATCTTAACTATAAAATAGAACACATTCTCTCTTCCTCTCCTTTCTCCGAAATCATCATTTTAGGAGATATCAATGTTCAACACCGCCAATGGCTTTCATCTAGCTCTCATGATCCAGCTGGTGAACACGCTTACCACTTTTCGATCCAGAACAACCTTGAACAGTTGGTGCATCTCCCTACACGTATCCCTGATCGCCATGATGATGAACCCAACATATTTGATCTTTTCCTAACTTCTAATCTTTTCCTTATTCTGATAAACTCTTTCCACCTCTGGGTTCATCTGATCATCCTCTTATCTCTGTATCTTCTTCTGTCTCTTCAAGTCTTCCGCAAGAACGGCCACTACCTTCGGCGAGGAGACGTTTCTGGCATTGCGGTGCCACTAACTGGTCTGACTTGCTGTTGTACTTTTCTGATTTCCCCTGGAATGATTACTGTTTCCGTGGGAGGGGGCCCTCGGAGTGTGCAGAGCGCATAACCGAAGTGATTTTCTTTAGCATTTTGGCGTACATTACATTTTCTTTCCCTTCTACTAAACCCAGCAAACCTTGGTTTAACTTTGCTTGTTCTCATGCTATCTGCCGCAGGGATGCTGCCTTCTGAGATTACCATCGTCTTCAAACTCCAGAAAGTCGCGCAACTTATATTTCATCCCTGAATCGTACAAAACAGCTCATTTATGCCTAAAATTGTAATTTCATCTAAAGATGTCATTGCTGCTCTCTCTTTCAGCTTAACACAGAGAAGGCGTATGGTTTTGATGGTATTCCTCATGTGGTTCACAAAACTTGTACTTCTGAGCTTGCACCCTGCCTTGGTAAACAATTTCGTCTCTGTTTTTCTACTTTGATCTTCCCTTCTTGTTGGAAACGTGCACTCATCTAGCCTGTGCCGAAAAAGAGGGATCGCTCTCAGCTCTCTAACTATCGTCCCATTTCTTTAACCTCCGTTCTTTCTAAAGTTTTCGAATCTATCCTTAATTAACAGGAAGATTTGGAAACATCTCAATTCTTCTAATCTTGTCTCTGATCGTCAGTATGGCTTTCGTAAGAAACGCTCTACTGGTGATATTCTTTCCCTTCTTTCTGACTCTTGGTCTTCCGCTCTTCGGTATTTCGGTGAATCTTTTGCTGTGGCGCTGGACATATTGAAAGCTTTCGATAGAGTCTGGTACAAAGCTTGGTTTTCTCAACTTGTCTCTTTCGGAATCTATCCTTCTCTCTGTGACCTTTTCTCTGATTTCCTTTCTGGTCGTTCTATAGAAGCTTTTGTAGACGGCCACCTTTCATCCTTTAAATCTATTAATTAAGGTGTTCCTCAAGGATGATGTGTCCTATCTTCAACACTTTTCCTATTTTTCACTAATGACTTTCTCTCTGTTACTTTATCTCCTATCCACTCCTTGTGCCGATGACTCCACCTGCATTATTGCTTTCAATTTGAAAGGTGCCCCTCCCGACAGCAGTTAATATATTCTAGTAGGGTAGCCTTGGAAGCAATATAGGGCAGAGAAAACATGGTTGTTTTCAATGAGTCAAAAACTCATTTTCTACATCTTTCTACTCAACACAATATTCTACACAGCTATGATATCTTCTTCGAAAACACAAAACTCAAACCCTATTCTCCTTATTTTTCTTGGTTTCTTTTTCTCGTGATCTTTCTTGGAAAGATCACATTATTTCTCTCTCTAAACAAGCTTCTAAGAGGTTGGGTATTCTGAGTATCCTTCAGAATTTCTTCACTCATATACATCTTCTGGTGAGCAAAGGCCGGAGGCCTACCAAGTTATCACCAGAGTTAGAGAACAATAAAGAAAGCTGGTCAATTTAAAAGGCCTACATGTCCCGATACACGGCGTTTAAAAGTGTGTAAGTAAAAGGAAGTTGGAAAAATAGATGAATGGAGTGTGTTCCAGATTTTACCAGTAGAGTATTTGCAAGATTGAGTGTAGCGGTTTATCTGGGGTAGGAGAGTTGGGCACAGAAAGGATGAGACTGTGTAGAAAGGAGAGTCGCACGAGCTCTTCTCAATAGAGGAAGTATGCGACGAGAGAGTTCAAAAGAACAATGTTCATTGTAATAGCGATTGTATAGAGCGAATGATGCAACAGTTCGACGCGTAGAAAGAGACTGGAGAGAATTAGTGAGAGCAGAAAAGTGAATAAAATGAAAAGCCCTAGTCTACACTTTTCAAGGAGATCTGTATGAGTGGAACCACCCCAGATGTGTGACGCATGCTCCATACAGGGGCGAACAACACCCCTATAAAGAGCAAGCAACTGTGGTGGAGTAGTATGGATATTTATATATATATATATATATATATATATATATATATATATATATATATATATATATATATATATATATATATATATATATATATATATATATATATATATATATATATATATATATATATATATATATATATATATATATATATATATATATATATATATATATATATATATATATATATATATATATCCCGCAGTATTAAAGATATGTTTCAAAGTTCACAAATTCAAGACATTTATGATTTGGACGTTGCTCTGGAAAGTCTCAAGAAACTCAGAAGAAAATAAAAAAACGAAGTATGACAAGAAAAAAAAAAGAAGAGAGAGAGAAAGAATGTTGGGGGAAGGGTTGGGAGAAGACCTCAGAGGGAACAGGCCTTTGATATATAGATTGGCAAAATTATTATAGAAAAGATGAAAAGATAAAACCAAAGTGAACAACAAAAAATGCACAAGCTAAAATATTGGTGAAATCAAGAGAAATTAGAAAAGATGGACAGGACAGGAAAAGTAAATTGCTTTCATAGAGTTGTTTTAAGGAAGTAAAAAATGATAGAGTATAGAACACATGAAGATTTAAAGAAACTGAAGTTAATGTTTTCATTTTGAAGTTTTTGTATGAATATTAATTAATTTTTAGTTTTAACTGTCAAAATTTATTTACTGTTTACTCCACCGAATTTTTTCCTTCTTAATTGATAATATTATTAAAGAAGGGCATAGCACATCAACTGAGATTTCATGATAAAGTTAAGAAGAACTTTTTTTGTTAATGTGTAATTTAATTTTGTAATTAAGGATCAAGTTAAAGAAGAACGTTTTCAACAGTGATGTAAAAACCTGTTTAGAAAAAGAATTTGGTGTGTATCAGAGAAAATACAAATTTAACTAAATTATGTTTCCGATTGATATTAAATATATTTTTTGTGAAATAGATTAAGGTAAAATATTAATTAATAACTATAAAAAAAATATTTTACCAAAAGTCTCAACTCTGTTCTTTCAAAGCGTTGGACTACACAGCTTGAAATCTGTTTAGAAAAGGTTTGTATTTTTATATGGGAACATTCAAGTTGATGTAAACCAGTCCCTAATCAGCTTCTGCATTTAACGGAATAATTTAAGGGAGCTACTGTGACAGGGCTAGCAACCCTACCTTACAGTTACACTGCTTGAAAGAACTCCAGAAACCATAGCTCCAAGAAACATGATCTTCTGGAGAACTCTGGAACTCAGAGATGAATGTATGATTGGTATTTGAAACGAAAGTACAGTAAAATTTTTATTGATTTTAAAGGATAGATAGAAGACACTTTAGTTTATTTGCACTTTTGAAATATTAGTTAAACTTTTATTTTCTTATGAGAATACTAAATGGATGATAACGTTCCCATACAGAGCAAACAACTGGGAGGTGAAAAGAAGCGACTCAAAAATTCTAATTTCTTTGAAGCATTTTTTTTAAGAGAGAGAGAGAGATAATGGGTTTCTTACGGGAAAAGGAAAAAACAAAGAATTTAAGGAATAGAAAGTTTGGGTTGTCTGTTTTCGAAGCAAATGTACTCATATGAAAGATAATGAGTATTAAATTAGTTTATGAAACATTTTTAAATATTTGTTGCAGAGCTAATTCTTTCAATATTTCTTTTTATCAGAATACAAACAATTATTTTTATTTAGTTTAAAAAAAATTCTTTTTAAGTAAAATGAAAGGTGATAATAATAAAAAAAAGAACTTTTTAGAATGAAAGTTTTTGGATCATAAGTGGTTTGACTTTAGTGCGTGCCTCTGTCTCTCTCTCTGTATATATAATATATATATATATATATATATATATATATATATATATATATATATATATATATATATATATATATATATATATATATATATATATATATATATATATATATATATATATATATATATATATATATATATATATATATATATATATATATATATATATATATATATATATATATATATATATATATATATATATATATA
>SEYY01003853.1:17500-28782 GCA_009176605.1 Armadillidium nasatum
AAATATTTTTTTACGGAAAATCGATGTGCTAGTAAAATGTAAATTTTTACTAATAAAAATATCTAAAAACTGCAAAAGAGTTGTTAGTTTCCTTTTCGCATGTAAATTTTATATTGGGGAGTTTATTGTTAAGAAAGTTTAAAAAAAGGGGCGATTTAAAACTGCTATCGAATAGAAGGAAAGTATCATCCATGTATCTACTGTAAAAATAAGGTTTGAAGGTGGTTGGGCATGTGAATAGCCTGGAGGTTTCATAATGATCCAGGTATATGATGGCAACAGAAGCACTTAATGGGGAACCTATTGCCAACGAGTTAGTTTGAAAATAAAGTTTGCTATTAAAAAAGAAATAAACATCATTACATGCTAAGTTTAGTAAATTTTTGAATTATTGTTTTGTGAAACTATGGAAAGAGGTTAATTAAATCTTTGAAGATCTTTTCCAGTAATATGTGGATAGCATCACTGGTTGGAATATAGGTGTATAGAGATTCGATTTCAAAACTGCACATATGGTATTTGTTGAAGTTATTAATTGTGTGTGTTTTGTTCTTGAATTCGTAGGAGTTACGGATGGTGAATTCATTGGAAGAATATGGTGTTAAAAGAGACGATAAAAATTTTGCTAATTTATAGTTGTGTGTGTTGTAGGTGGCAAGTATGGGGCGCATGGGTAAAATAGATTTATGAACCTTGCGTAAGCCGTACAGTATACCTGGTGCTGAACCTCTAGTATAAAGGTTATCGTATAATGTTTTGTCAATTTTTTGATTATCTAGTAAGTTACGGAGGGAACGATTTACTTTTTCTTCTAATTTTAAGAATTAGTTAATCGGGATTTTGTTGCAAATTTGATATTTAAAATAATAATAACTGCAATAAAAAAATTTAAAAAAGTAATAGTATTAATATTGAAATAACATAAATAAAAAAAAAGCTGGACTATTTTGGGGAAAAGGACATCATTATCGAGGTGAAAATGACAATAGTAGAAGCTTGGTCATTTAAATATGAGCAATGAGTTTTTATATAATAAAATTTCAAAATCCTATAATCAAGAAGGGAAGATGCAGGTTGATGAATAAAGAAATTTAATAAAGAAAATGGGTGGATATGTCCATGGTCTTTTGTGGCTGAGTGTACAGGAGAGCAAAGAATATTGTCTGTTCTAAAGGAAACTACTCTATGCTTATCAATCGTTACTTTCAATTGTAGACCAATTTGGCCCACATATGCCGCATTACAGCTGGTACACTTAAATAAATAAATTAATGAGTATCTGAAAAGCATTGGGTGAGATTCTTTGTGTCTGAAGAAACAATAAATTGAGAGAGACTTATAATTTATAAGAATAAACTGGAAAGAAAGAACTGCAGTAGCTTCAGCAATAGTAAGTATATTTCTATTATGTTAAGATGTAAGTGATCCTATATTCAGAAGTTTTAAGAATATTTTTGGTTTGGGTACAGTAGGAAAATGAAGAGTGGGTAAGATATTTGTATGACAATCATTAATTAATACTTTTTCCACTTGGGACTTTAGGAATAAATTAAAATGGAAAAGTATTTTCATAAATTCCATCTCTGTATGGAATATATATGTAGTATATGTATCACTTTCGACAGATGCTAGATTTAGCTACTTTTTCAAAAAATCTGGTAACCTAAGCCAAAACAGGATTTTGATTTGCAAAGCAAATCACTCCGCTCAAATTGACCTCACACTCTTTCCTGACACCATTTTAGGGGGTTCAACCCATTGAAATTGGCCTCAAGTCTGGGGAAGGGGCCCCCGCGGGGGCCCCGTGAACCCCCCAAAAATGGTTTCAGGAAGTTGCCTGAGTTTGCAAAATCGCTGAGTTCACCTAACTCTCTTTCCTGACCATTTTCTCTGCGGTTCAGTCCTGCTGAATTTGGCTCGAATCCGTCCGGGGTCCAGGGGTCCGTGAACCGACAAAGAAAATGTCAGGAAGGTCGCTGAGAATGCAGGATGGCACGCAAATGTAGAAAAGACCGTTAGGGACAGGTTGCCAGATTTTTCGAAAAGTAGCTAAATCTAGCATCTGTCGAAAGTGATATATACATATACTACTATATATATATATATATATATATATATATAAAATTAGTGTTGTATCCCATGTCATATTTTCTCAAATGCGGATGCGGATATAGAATTTTCGTCAAGTGCGGATGCAGATGTTGAATTTTCGCAAATGCGGATGTTAATTTTGATGAGGATGCTCCGCAGATGCGAATGCGGATGCCATCACTAATATATATATATATATATATATATATATATATATATTATATATATATATATATATATATATATAATATATATATATATATATATATATATATATATATATTACGACTGCTATTTGGGGATTTGAACCCCGACCTCTAAGCTGGTAGGACAGTGTTATTTCTTTACCACGAAAGCTTAGAAGTCGGGGTTAGAATCCCAAATAACAGGCTTGAAATTGTAAAATTTTACTCCACTGCTTATATGATCTTATTACTTACGTATATTCTTTGTGGCTGAAGGGGATAATAACTGACCTATTGCTCTGCATCCGAGCGCAGTCGGGGGAGATCTTTGAATTAATCATCATGGCGCTTGTGTATGAGATTTATCAATGGAAATTTCATTTTTACTGTCGTGGTACATAGGAAACTATCTGTCTTACCAGTTTGGAGCACAGGTTCCGAATCCTCATATACAGACTTGAAATTGTAAAATTTTACTTCACGGTTTATTTGTTTTTATTATATATATATATATATATATATATATATATATATATATATATATATATATATATATATATATATATATATATATATATATATATATATATATATATAATATATATATATAATATATATATATTATATATATTATATATATATATATATATATATATATATATATATATATATATATATATATATATATATATATATATATATATATATATATATATATATATATATATATATATATATATATATATATATATATATATATATATCTCACATCCTTTCCCACAATTGTGGGGTGGTGTCTAAATCAAGTTACAATCATGTTCAACACTCAATCCCTCAACACTCTTTTCAACTCTTCCCTATCTTCCGTCAACTGCACACCCTCCTTCCAGCTCAACCCTCTGTCCCTCAATAACTCCTTGACCTGTCTTATCCAACCTTCCCTTGGTGTTCCCATAACTCTCACACCCTGCACTTCTGAAACAAACACTTTTTTATCCAGTCTCCCATCATTCATCCTTCAAATATGCCCAAACCACCTCAAAAAGCTATATTCAGCTCTCCCAACCATACTCCTTCCCCAGACACATATCTAAGTTATTTATTAGAATTATTCTTAACGTAAAGTAAGTTTAAAATATTCATAATTCTCTAATTCGTTTTGGAAATGTGTAAATTTGTTCGGAGTCATTTCAAAATCACTTAAAGTTTAATTTTTGCCCAAAATTGCTTTGAGAAAGAGATGCATGGAATGGAGACTTTAAAAAAAATACACCCTGTACGTCATATTGAACATAACTCGTGATCGCGGAGTGATATTTGAATTAGCGTATCAAACTGTGCGAAATAGTTTTTTTTTCTCTCTGGATTTTCATCGCATTAAGACGTTCTAATTTTGCTCTGTGATAGTGAAAGTGACTATTTTAATCGTATCTCTAATTGTGGAAAATCTTAAATTTGTTTTGAATACTTCGTTAATTTGACTTTTTTCGTTATTTGATTTAACTTCGTTAATCATTTTGAACATTTGAACCTAAAATTCGACCTTTTGATAAAACTTAAAGATAAGCGTTAGTTTTGTAATTTGCGAGAGGTGAAATTTTATCTTAGTATATCGTCCGGACGAGTATTGGGATATTGATAAACCTATTGCTATTCATGATTGATGGCTGTCTTTATACCACTAACTACCTAACTCAGAAGCTTTGAGGAGAAGAAATACATTTCGACTCATTTACTGAAGAAGCAAGACTTTTTCAAAAAGTAACCACAGGTTGGCCAAATATCTAAATTAAGGTTTGTTTTTAATTTATGTATTTCTTTTTTCGAAGCTTTTGCGCAGATTTGCTTCTGAGAATTTGTTTAATTATCACATTACAATTTTATGTGAAACGCAAATTTTATCGTAAAGTTGCTATATTGGAAAGTGCTATTTCTCCTACGCCTTAAATCGTATAACATCTTACGCATTGTGGGGTGGTGTCTAAATCAAGTTACAATCATGTTCAACACTCAATCCCTCAACACTCTTTTCAACTCTTCCCTATCTTCCGTCAACTGCACACCCTCCTTCCAGCTCAACCCTCTGTCCCTCAATAACTCCTTGACCTGGCTTATCCAACCTTCCCTTGGTGTTCCCATAACTCTCACACCCTGCACTTCTGAAACAAACACTTTTTTATCCAGTCTCCCTTCATTCATCCTTCAAATATGCCCAAACCACCTCAAAAAGCTATATTCAGCTCTCCCAACCATACTCCTTCCCCAGCCACATATCTAAGTTATTCTAATATTCTTGACTCTATCCCTTCTACCTACACCACACGCCGCTCTCAAACTCTTCATTTCGAAAGCTAAGACCTTTTTCTCTCTTTCTTGCATTTAATCTCCTTACATTCAAACCCCCATTCATTCAAACTCTCTTCCTAACCATTTATTTCATTCTGAGAAACAGTTGGACAGGGATTCTATCGCTAACAACCTCAATGTCTCTTAATACAACTTTTTTTATAATTTCAGACTAAATGGCTGAGTCTGTGCATATATATATATATATATATATATATATATATATATATATAT
Source organism: Armadillidium nasatum (assembly GCA_009176605.1). Lineage (NCBI taxonomy): Eukaryota > Metazoa > Arthropoda > Malacostraca > Isopoda > Armadillidiidae > Armadillidium > Armadillidium nasatum. The sequence goes on from SEYY01003853.1 coordinate 22,357, forward strand.
ATATATATATATATATATATATATATATATATATATATATATATATATATATATATATATATATATATATATACACTTACGAGACACGTCTCGTAAATCTTGAATTTCGATGAATAATTTCGATGTTTTATAGCTTAAAATATATCTTTCTACTTCTACCATTTTCTTATGTTTCTGCTACTGCTCCCCTAATGGAACAAATTTTCCGGTTCTTTTTAATATCTTGCTATTTCTCACGAGACTGTCACTTTTTCTTATCCAAATGCTGAGGTACACTATTTAGGGAATTTCAACGTACATTTTCACACTGTGTGGTTAGGCTCCTCTCATACTGATACAGATGGGAAGGAGGCCAAATCATTAAACTTTCTCAATAATCTGTAGAACATGATTAGAAAACTCATGCACATCCCAGTTCTTGAACACACTTGATTTATGCTTCACCACTACTTCTAAATATTAATATACCATTTTCCTCCAATTGGAAACGTTGACCGCAATCTTATAGCTCTTAGATATGATGCTTATTCTCCATCAGTTCAACTGGGCCTAAACGTACTTTCTGGCACTTTAATCGTGCTAATTGGGGGCATTGCGCCCCTTCTATGCTAACTACCCTGTTTTGACCCGAAAGATACTTCTGTGTCTGCCGAAAAGGTTGGAGCCGTAATTGCTGATGAGATTGAGTTGGTGCATTCCATCTTCAACTAAATTTTTTTCTCCTCAAAACCCATGGTTTAATGATACTTCCTTTCGTGCTATTCATGAAAGAGACAGTGCTCATAGTGAATGTAAAAATTCTAATTCTCCTATTATTCTTGCTAATTTTCATTCAGTTCGGAATCGTTGTAGAGATATTATTTGACGGGTCAAGCTTAATTTCACAAAAACGAAGAGTGCTGATCTCCTTGGTTCTACTGATAAAAATTTCTGGCCTCTTGCTAAAAACATCTTTATCTACTTCTGTCAATCTTATTCGTTCTGATGACTCTGTTGTTAATACTACTTCTGAAAAGGCAAATCTCTTTGGCCTCCTTTTTCCTTCGAATTCAACCCTGAACAATTACGAATCACCTTCTCTTACTTCTTCTCCTAGATATCTCATGTCATCACCTGGGATTTCACTTGATCATGTGTATGGGATCCTGAGAGTCAGGAAGGCCAGAGGCCAGGATAACATTCCTAACTGTGTTCTGAGGGAGAGTGAATCACCACTCTTGTCAACCTTCCTCTACTCAAAATATCTCCTTAAGCCTCCCAACACCTTTTTCCCTTCTCTTATTCTATACTCTACTTCACATTCCTCACTACCATCCCCTCCGCCCAAAAAAAATCACACCCAGATATTTAAATGAATTAACCCATCCCAATCTCTCCCTCTCCACTTTAATTTGCAATATGTCTCTAACACCTGCATGCCTTTCCCCTTCCTTCCCATTTTTCATCCCTAACCCTTTTCCGCATTCATTTTTAAGCCCGACTAGTCACAGCCTTTTACAAACTCTTCAATCAATACCTTTCAAACCCTTTGTGTGTGCGCCAGTGTTCAGCATCATCCGCATGAAATAACACATTCCCATCCCCCATTTCCTGATACGCCCTCATTTTTACCCTACTTGATCAGTAGATAAATTAAACATGTCCAGAGACATTTCACAACCTTGTGCCAATACATTATTCACCTAAAAAAACTCAGATTTCATTTTATTTACTCTCACACACGCTCTACTATTCCTGCAACTCTAATACACTCCAGTACCTTCTTATCAATTTCATGCTCACTCAAAACCTCCCACAGTTTACTCGTGTCCAAAATATCATAAGCTTTTTCCAGATCCAAAGAACTCCTCAGTCATTCTTAATGTGAAAACCTAGTCCATACATCCCCTCCCTTCTCTAAAAACCCTCTGTTCGTTATATATCTATCTATTAATATCTATTCTTCCCAATAGAATTCTAATGTACACTTTTCCCACTAAAGCTAATTAAACTTATCCCTCTATAATTCCCACATTCAAATTTATGATCCTTTTCTTTATACAAAGGGATTACTCACACATCTTGCCAATCTTAAGACACCTTTCTCATTATCCAACATAAATTAAACAACCTCACTAACAAATTTACCGCACTTACAACTCCTTCTACCAACATATCTCCAATTATCCCATCCAAAAATACCGATTTTCCCCTCTTCACTTTCCTCAATACTTTATCTATTTCTTCTATCGAAATCCCACCTCAACTTCTACCATTTTCTCCTGTCTCCAACATCTCAACCTTCCTCCTTACTTCACTTACATTTAACAGTCTAATAAAGTACTCCACCAACCTTGCCCTAACCTCATTTTCTACCCGTCTTATTACTCCGTCTAATCTCTTTACCTCACCTCTCAATATCTCCTCCTTATTTCTTACCTTATTCACTTCCATTCGAAATATCTTACTCCTTTCTTTAAATCCCTCTATCTTATTGTCTCATTTTTCCATCTACTTTTTCATTCGTCTTTCTTACCTCCCTTTTGGCCATCCTGTTCTTTTCTTTGAATGAACCACAGTCCTCTAACCTTTTTGTACCCAAATATTTTTCAAAAGCCTTCTTTTTTCCCTTACTACTATATTCACCTCATCACACCACCATTCACTTCCCTTTCTCATGCCCTTTCCTCTCACCCTCTCATCGCACGTACATTCCTTGCAAATTCTAAAAGTGTCTCCTTAAACCTCCCCCCAGTCCTGCTCCACACACCTCATCTCACACCCTCTTATCTCTTTCCAACCTAACTTTAACCATTTTCTAAATTTCTCCCTTACTTCCCCTCCTCCAAGCTTTCCATATTCACAATTTACACTCACCTGCTCAAATCCCCAATCTTCTTCCATCTCCCCTCCCTCTAATTCTGGCTAACACCAAATAATGGTCATATATATATATATATATATATATATATATATATATATATATATATATATATATATATATATATATATATATAAATATTTTTATTTTTAACAGTGGTTTTTTTAGGTTAGGCCTATTTGTTGGCCTGTAGACGTAGTTAACAAACTGTGGTTTTTGGTTAGGTTAGGTCTATTTGCTGACCGTTGGTGGTAGTTTTACCCTTTAAGTCCAGGTTAAGTTAAGTCAGACTGATCTGTTTAACTTAACCTAACCTGGACTTAAAGGATAAAACTACTCCTAATGGCCAGTAGATAGACCTAACTCCAAAATCACTGTTCGCTAATTATATATATATATATATATATATATATATATATATATATATATATATATATATATATATATATATATATATATATATATAATAGCTCTAATAGTGATCTATAGTCCTTCTACAACATTCTCTGATCTGCGCATGGAAAAATTTCTGTGAAAATTTTGTTTAACTGAAGGAAGTGAATATGGTTGATAGAGCATAGTAGAAAACTTTTATTTTCGAATTTATTCGCTTTGAATCAATCATTCTGTCTGATTTTCTTCTAACTCCTCTAAAACAGTTGTTGTAAAAGTCTATTGTTCGTCTTTTATTTACTTTAGCAGATTCCTTTTTTTAAATAAAAAGTTACATCTCACAGGTATTGCCCTATTCTAGGAGAGGAACTTTTCTATATAATATATACCTAGAATCCACAAGTGGGATTGAACCGGTGCCGACAAGCACGTGAGTCAATCACTTTAAAGTTTGAGCCACTGTTTTGCTTAGTACCACCCTATTTCTTATGCTAGTGAACTTAATATTCTCTCTTCTTCTATATATTCTTATTATAATGATTACAACCTCTAATATTCATCTCATTCTCAAAAGTAACTTACTTAAACGTAGATTACGGATTCTTGGTTAGTAATCTTTTTGTATATCTCATTTGGGAAAAGAAAAATTGATGATTTTACTATGATGCCTCTGACACATAATTTCTTTATCTATTTATCAATGCGAAACATAAACTCACACCATTCAAAGACTTGATATTCTTAGTTCTTTTCCTCGTGTTACTGCTTGGAAGGATCACTCAAAGAGTTTCTGTGAAAATTGTCGCTCTGAGAAGTATACTTAACTTTTTTCCACTATCTAATTTGATTGTTATTTGTAGTAAAGTTTCCTGTTATAGTACTATGGAGTTCGCGTAACTCGCATGCAATAGTTCTGCTTATGCAGCTCTAATTGATATGGTGAGGTTTATAGCTATCCATTTCATCCATACTTAAAATATTTATTATTCTCCCACTAACCTAATTAAAATAGCGCTGTTACAATGGACACAATTTTTAATAACTTTGGTACCCCTTTAACGAAAGCTCGTGTGACTTAATTTTTCACACTTCTTTCAAACTATATTTCCAACCTCTTATGTTCATTTTCCATTCACCCTGCAGGTAAAGTATGGATCACTACTCATTCTTTATTTCTCTTCCCTTCTTTTGAATTTCATAATTTCAAACACAGTATATTAGAGAACGTGGGTCCTTGATTAATCTGAATTGTAGTTTGTTAAGGTTAAAGGCACTTCAAATATCTAATTATATTTCTAATTTTGTAACTTAGTTTAAAGGTGATGGTATTTGTATAAATTTCCAACTGAAAATATTTATTTTCTAATGATTTTTTAATTTCTGTTATATATATATATATATATATATATATATATATATATATATATATATATATATATATATATATATATATATATATATATATATATATATATATATATATATATATATATATATATATATGTTCTGCATTGCAAAAAAAAAATATTTTGTTTTTGAAAGAATTGGTGTTCCTATAGGTATTTTCTGTGCTGATTTCAAAAATGATATTAATTTATTCGTATCACGTAAGGAGTTTACGCAACTGGCACGAATGTATTTAGCATGAAATATGTTTAACGATAATGATAAAGTTTAGTTGTCATATGACTGTAACAAAATTCTACATATCTTTTCAATTGGTTATAACACATATGGTACATATCGTGATTTTTTCTCTAAAAAATGCAACATATTGTTTACAATATTAATAAACTTACCAATTAGGACTGAAATTTTTGTTTTGTTGTTCTGTGTACACTTGAACCGGGTTCGGATCTTGTTTTCCTTTTTGATGGAAAATACTCTAAATGCGAGAGCAAGAAATGTAATTTAATACTCATGTGACAACAAAGAAATTTCATTTTTCCGATCATAATTTCTACCAATGTTTTTTAATTTGCATCTTTCGTATCCCTGATCAACCTCTCAATAACACTTTTTATAGCACCCCATGCATCTAATTCGAATTTTGTAATTGTAGAATCAAACGTTTATTCATACATCAACTTACTGATTTAGGGTCCCTCCTTAACTTTAGCTTTAATAGAGGGTTATTTCTGACACATACACTGTCAACAAGCATTGTCCTTGACGAGGGCTTTAACGAATGCCTAATTTAATATGAAGTGGAGGAAATAATACAGTTTTGGGATCGACAAGTGGTTCGTGGAGCATGGTTTTGGTACCAGGAGCAATAATTTTCCGTTTGGGCCACTGTTTCCTTTTCTAGTGATTTGTGTTTTCACGACTATCTCATTCGTATAGAACACATGGATATTTCTGTATCCAGCCTGAAATCCTAGTACCATGCTAGTAATCTTCAAATTTAAACACAGAAGCCATCCGTAGTCATTATATTTTACTTTCTCCAGCAAATATACAATATTTTGTATGCTTTTATTAAATGTTCAGAGTGTGCTACAGGAACTGATTTATGTATATTACCATTATGAAGTAATGCACATCTTGAGCTTCGTTTGCTAAAATCTATAAACAGCCTCCATTCAGAGGGCTGATGATTATTTATTCCAAAATACGTCATTAGACCATGAATATTATTGCAGTACACTAGGTTATCTGCCACAAAATATGCAAGTAATTCCTCTTCGCGATGTCTATACCATGCAAATGTTGTTCCTGGTGATAGAATATGTTTCTTTTTCAACCGCGAGCCAAGAAGTTCAGCTTTGCATTTTGATAAATACAAATCGTTCACTAAATCATTCAGTTCATTCTGTGTTGAATGTTGAAGAGCTACTATCACCTTCCACGAAAGAATAATCATCATTTCAACCACTACTTTCATCCGAAATTGGTTCATCGTGTAAATTATATTCTTTCTCTAGTAACGAGAGTGGAAACGGAATAGGCAGGGATTCAATATGAAGTATAGGTTGAACTGCGGAGGGTAGGTTGAGATATAATATATTTTTACTTTTTTTACATTATATCCACGTACATTTGTCAAACAGAAATAACAGTCATCGTAGTGGTTCTTGGGTTCTCTCCAAACTATTGGAATAGCAAAGGGCATGAATTTCTTACCATTACTCAAAAGTCTCAGTGCCTCAGCACGCGTTCGGCATACTTTT
>SEYY01003854.1:2500-15000 GCA_009176605.1 Armadillidium nasatum
GATACATCTCAACCCTCTTATTATAGTTAATTATTTTAACTTTTGTGCTATACAAAGTTTTTTGAATTTATCCTTAGTAGGAACATTTAGAAATATCGATCTCAGAAGGTCAGCATGTCTTCTGAAAAGGTCAGTGTGGCTACTCAGAAAGTCTAAACAGTTTCTTAAGTCAGTTTGTCTTCCATGACTAGTTCATTACTCCTTCGATTTTGAAATGCGTTTTACCCAGAAGTAACTGATACTAGGACGGTGTCCTTCGAGAATTTGATATTTGATATTTTTCGTCCTTTCAATTATTTCACGAAATTTTACATTTAACCATTAATATCGTATTAAAAAACACACTCAAATCTTCCTTTCTTTTTAAAACACTTTAGCTTCCTTCTTGTGATCTTTCTTGGAAGGATTATGATGTCTCTCACGGAACAAATTTCTAGCAGGTTAGATGCCCTGAGACGCCTCCAGAACTTCCTTTCACCACCCCATTTGTTTGCTCTATCCAAAGTCATTGCTAAGTCCTTACAAGTTTCTAGCAGGTTAGGTGCTCTGAGACGCCTCCAGAACTTCCTTTCACCACCCCATTTGTTTGCTCTATCCAAAGTCATTGCTAAGTCCTTACAAGTTTCTAGCAGGTTAGGTGCTCTGAGACGCCTCCAGAACTTCCTTGTTTGCTCTATCCAAAGTCATTGCTAAGTCCTTACAAGTTTCTAGCAGGTTAGGTGCTCTGAGACGCCTCCAGAATATCCTTGCACCACCCCATTTGTTTACTCTGTCCAAAGACATTGTTAAGTCCTTAAAGTTTCTAGCAGGTTAGGTGCTCCGAGACGTCTCCAGAACTTCCTTACACCACCCCATTTGTTGCTCTGTGCAAAGGCAATGTTCTTCCTTATGCAAACTATGATTCAGTCATTGGGTGGTTCCAATAATACACAACTATTTTTGCTTTCCTGCAGTCCAAACTATTTCCAATCTCTTTCAGTTCGTTGAGTTTTTGCATCACTCTCCTTATTCTATTGCTTTGAAAATGAGCATTGTTAATCCGACCTGTCTTGCTGCATCCTTTCCCTTTTGAAGGAATCCTCTACTACTAGTCTATTCTGCAACTTGTACTCTTCTCTTTTCTACACATTCAAATTTTCAAACAACTTGAATCGGTTCATATCGGTCTTTAAATCGGAACTTTAATTGACTTGCTCTAAATTGGTTACATTTTATCAAAGCTTCTGTCATATTCCCATCAAAGATGACAGAGAAAAAAGGAAAAAAAAACACGAAACAGAAATTGAAATCTTCATCGAAGGACGATGAAGATCTCACAAAGAAATTCTTTTAATACAATGTATGTGCTAAAAGAATATGAACAGTTACTACTACTACTACTAATAATAATAATAATAATAATAATAATAACTATGTACTATAAGATTATTTTTGCAGTTTACTTTGATCTCTCTCTCTCTCCCTCTCTGTCACTCTCCCTTTCTTCCCCATTCTCTCTCCCTCTCTCCTTCTCTGCCACTTTTTCTCTCCCTGCAACCTTCCCTTTCTCTCTCTCTCTCTCTCTCTCTCTCTCTCTCTCTCTCTCTCTCTCTCTCTCTCTCTCCTATTGCCTTCCTCTCTCTGCCATTAAGAGCGCATGAACGAGAATGTTTACCTTTTTTCCGAAGCTTTCGAACAACATTAAATAAATAAATAAATAAATAAATAAATAAATAAATAAATAATAAATAAAATGTTTATTGAAGTTTAAAATAAAATAGTTCCACACGAACTCCGTTTTCTTTTTAAGACATTTTGTTTTTTTCTTTTGGGACTTTTAAGCATGTAAATTCTTTTTCAAACAAAAAAAATAAATAAATAAATAAATAATAATAATAATAATAATAATAATAATAATAATAATAATAATAATAATAATAATGATATGATGATGATTATAATGATTATGATGATAAATATGAAGATGATGATAATAATGATAAATAAAAATAATAATAATAATAATAATAATAATAAGAGAAATAATAATGATAATAATATAATAAATAATAATAATCATCATCATCATCATATCATAATATATTACTAGACATTACTAACACAAACATGCGTACTACTACTACTACTATTTCTGATAATAATAATAATAATAATAATAATAATAATAATATAATTATTATATTAAGTACTAATATTATCATTAATACTACTTCTAATACTAAATATATATTAAATAATACTATCATTATTACTATCACTACCGATAATAAATATTACCTACTGTTAACATCACAATTATTATTATTATTTCTACTAATAATACTACTAATGATAATAATAATATTTGAATAAATTATTGTAACAGATTTTTCTCCCTCTTTGCGTATGATGCTAATCAAACTACTATTACTGCTACTACTATTAAAGTAACTATTAAAAATAATGTTGTTGCTACTTTTAGCAACTATTAACTACTTTTGGCTATTTTTAATTGCTTTTAGGCACAAAATAATTTTATAACTCATGCGAGTATATATATATATATATATATATATATATATATATATATATAATATATATATATATATATATATATATATATATATATATATATATATATATATATATATATATTCGCGCGTGTGTGTGTGTGCGTGTCACTTTAAGTTAAACAACAAACACGCAAGTACTCAAAGTAATTAAAGTAATTAAAAACTGGGCAAATATTTCAATTATGTACAATATAAAAGTATGGAGACTCCAGGATAGGGTTCGTCGGCTAACAATTTCAGTGTCTTCGTGCGGTGCGGTGCGGTGCGGTGCGGTGCGAAGAGATAAAAGGTTAGTGGTTGCGATGCTGGTCCGCAACCTTCAAGTGTAGAGTAGTGTGGTGCGGTTCGGTGCGGTGCGGTGCGGTGTGGTGCCGTGCGGTGTGGTGCCGTGCGGTGTGGTGCAGTGCGGTGTGGTGCAGTGCGGTGCGATGCGATGCGGTGCGGTTCGGTTCGGTGCGGTGTGGTGCGGTGCGATGCGGTGCGGCACGAAGAGATTAAAGGTTAGTGGTTGCGGTGCTGGTGCGCAACCTTCAAGTGTAGTGTAGTTTGGTGTGGTGCGGTGAGGTGCGTTACGAAAACATGAAGGTTAATAGTTGTGGTGGTGGTGAGCGACTTCCATGTGTGGTGCTCTACGAAGAGATGACTAATGGTGGTTGAGGTGTTGGTGCACGAACTTTTAAGTGGGGTGCAAGTATAAAAAGATCACAATTGATGGTAACAGTGCTGATGTATGACTTAAAGGTGTGGTGTGGTGTGGTGAGTTACGAAAAGATGAAGGTTAGTGGTTAGGGTGCTTGTGCACGAAATCCAGGCGTGGTGCGCTACGAAGAGATGACTGTTAATATTTGAGGTGCTGGTGCACGAACTCCAAGTGGGGTGCAGTATAAAAAAGATGATGAATAGTGGTTGCAGTGCTGGTGTACGACCTCTAGGTGTGGTGTGGTAAGAAAAGTTGACTGTTGGTGGTTGAGGTGCTGGTGCACGACCCCCAGGTGTGGCGCTGTACGAAAACACGACATTTAGTGGTTGCCGATGTAGTGCACGACCTACAGGTAAAGTGCAGTGCAGTAAAATATGGTTCTTGATTAACTCTACTCTAGAATCTAGATTAAAGAAAGAAATTAAATGAATAAGTAAACGAGCAAACTGAGGGAGAAGGAGTTAGGAGTAAAGAGGGGAGGGAGGGAGGGAGGGTCGAAAAGCGAATAGAAATAGGGGTAAGGGAAGAGAATTAAAAAAAAAAAAATTCGAGTTCTTCCTATGTGAAAAATTGTATCTGTTGAGTAAGAACCGAAAATACAAAACACTTCTACAAATATTGTAGAAAATAAATTAAACAAATATATAAGAAAAATTAATCAATAAAAATAAATAAAAATATTATTGATTTAATATACAGTTATTAGAAATAAAATATACTTTTATAGTTTAAAGTGGAAGTAACAATAACTTTTCTATAAATACAAATATATATATATATAATATATATATATATATATATATATATATATATATATATATATATATTATATATATATATATATATATATATATATATATATATATATATATATATTATATATATGTCAACGGCTTGTAATTACTCCAGAACCAGCATTGGGAACCATTGCTCGGAGAAGCGCAATCTTTTGAAGACCCCTGGGAGAGAGTGTTTTGGAGGTTGGTTTGAGAATGATGCTGGTCCTACTGAAAGGGGGAAAACCCTACCTGAACTGGATAGGACTCATGGACCGGCATGGGGCCAGCGAGCCGAAGAACTTGATCTTTTGGAGGGCTCTGGGAGAACTTCTTCAAGCAGATGGGAAAGATGCTGGTTCCACTGACAGGGTGAACCCTTCCTGGGAGAGGATATATATATATATATATATATAGTATATATATATATATATATAATATATATATATATATATATATATATATATATATATATATATATATATATATATATATATATATATATATATATATATACTTTTCACCTTTCCCACTCTCGTGGGATGGTGCCCGCCACAATTCCCTCACAAACACACTCATCCCTAACCTTCCTCCATCTCACTCTGTCCTCCGCAAGTCTGGTACCCTTTTCAAAATTCAAACTCCTTCCTCCCAAAATCTCCCTCACCCCTCCATCCATCTTCACTTTGCCCTTCCTCTACCCTTACCCCCTCAACCTTGGATCTAAGTACCATGCCAACCAACCTGTCTTCATTCATTCCACACACATGTCCAAATCATCTTAGTACACCTTCCTCCGCTCTATTCACTACGCCTTTCCTCCATCCACACATCTCCCTTATTCTTTCATTTCTAATTCTATCTTCCCTTCTCACACCACATATTGTTCTCAATCCCTTCATCTCAAGCACATTCAAACTTTTCCTCGCCTGAGGATTTATTGCCCAAATTTTACACCCATACATTACAGATGGTAGACACATACACTCAAACATTTTTACCTTCATTTCCTTGGAAAATTTTCCACTTTCTTCCATACTTTGCTTAGGCCCCCCATCACTTTCATTCCCTTTACCACTCTATTCTTTCTTTCCTTTCCAGTCCCTCTATTATCTTCCACCAACATTCCCAGATATTTAACCTCTTCTACCTTCATAAAATTTCTCTCCCCCACTTCAACACCTCCCCACTCCTCCCCCGTCACCTCCTCATTACCCACCCACACTCTCAATCCTCATAACTTTACATTTTGCTGGATTTACTTTCATTCGCATGTTCGCACAATAAAGGATTTCCAAGATTCGTTTTTATATTATTATTTTTTTCTGCTCACACACGCATGTACACTCATAAATGCACACACACACACACTTTCTGATACATATAAGGCTATCCTTGGAATTCGAACCACCATCAGCTATGATAACTGGCTAACACCTTACGATTGTACCATTTTTAATATATATATATATATATATATATATATATATATATATATATATATATATATATATATATATATATATATATATATATATATAATATATATTCCACAGAATGACTTAATAAAATTTATTTATTTAAAAAAATAAATTTACAAAAAAAAAAAAAAAAAAAAAAAAAAAAAAATATTTAAATATATATTTATATATATATATATATATATATATATATATATATATATATATATATATATATATATATATATATATATATATATATATATATATATATAATATATATATATATAATATATATATTATGACTGAAAAAAGCATTTGATGTGTTCCACGGGAAAAATTATGGGAGACCTTGGTGGACCCATATTACGAAGTTGACCCAAAACCTTTTAAGAGTGATACATGGACTATACACAAGAGACGAAAGTGCAGTGAGAGCATCATATGAATTGAGTGAATTGGTTCGGTGTCAATATTGGTGTTAGACAGGGAGGTGTTTTGTCGCCTCTTCTGTTTTTTCTCTGTATCGATAAATGTATTAGAGAAATAGGTATGAAGGGGGGGGATGGGGCTGGTTATGGTGTACGCTGATGACATAACAATAGTGGCTGATGATAGGATGAAGATATTGAGAGCGCTGAAGATATGGGACGAAGTGTGTAGAAGGGAGGGCTTAAAAATGAACAAGCGCAAGACAGAGGAAATGAAGATAGCAAGGGAACAGGAAGATCTTGACATTGAACTACATGAAGAAAGAATAAAAAAAAAAAGTGTGACCAAGTTTAAATATATATTGGTGTGACGGTGAAAAGTGGTGGTGAAATACTTGGCGAAACAAAGAAAACAATAGGTAAGTTCTCACCCTCTTCTGAAAAACAGACACGCCCCAAGAAAAGTCAAAGTTTTCTTAAACACGACAGTGTTGATTGAGGTCGGTGATAATGCATGATTCAGAAGCGTGGAGTCTCACGACAAGAACGAGAGGAAGGAGATAGCGGCGGATATGAAGGTGTTGAGACTGATCACGGTGGTTACAAGGAGGGAGCGCCGGAGGAATGACGACATAAGACTGGAGTTTGGGGGTTGAATTGATTGAGAAGTTGATGGAGAGGCAGCAGCTGAGATGGTATGGGCATGTTCGAAGAATGGACGGAAATCTTTACCCAACAAGATACTACAACTGGCATCCACAAGAAAGAAGACCAGCAGGAAGTCCAAGGAAGAGGTGGAAGGAAGGTGTTGCTGGAGCGATGGTGAAGAGGAGGAGAACACTTGAGGAGGCCAAGGAGGTAGCTCTTTATAGGGAAACACTGGCCTGGAGAGGCTTTATAAATGACAGGCCCTAACCCTACAGTTCAGCGCATGATGATGATGATGATGATGATGATGATGATGATATATATATATATATATATATATATATATATATATATATATATATATATATATATATATATATATATATATATATATATATATATATATATATATATATATATATATATATATATATATATATATATATATAAATATATATTATATTTATATTATATATTATTTAATTATTTTAAAATTAATATAACTTTTAATAATAAAAAATGTTTTTTCAAAAAAAAAAAAAAAAAAAAAAAAAAAAAAAAAAAAAAAAAAAAAAAATTGTTTACCGTCATTTGTCTTTTGTGTTTCCCGGGGATAATACTCGCGGGGTTTTATATACGGCGATACGTTTTCAAAGAGCAAAAAATCGGAAAAAGAGAAAGCCTAAAACTTTATAACTTTTCCATCCAACTTAAAAATGATGTTGGCTCAAAGGTTCGAATGGATATTTTTATTTATTTTACAATCCATAACTCAGAAATATGTCCATAACATATTATACACACTATATATATATATATATATATATATATATATATATATATATATATATATATATATATATATATATATATATATATATATATATATATATATATATATATATATATATATATATATATAATATTAGGAATATGGAGTGAAAAAAGTATCGGTATCGGTATCGGTATCGGCAAGTATCGGCATATTTTCCGATATCGGTATCGGTATCGGTATCGGCCAAAAAATTTGTATAGGAGTAAAACGGTATGGTATCGGTAAAGTGGTATCGGTAGTCGGTATAGTAAGTATAGGCATATTTTCAGGTATCGGGTATCGGCTTCGGGGAATTTTTAGGTATCGGTATCGGTAAAAATTTTGGGTAATCGCTCCATCCCTATATAAATATATAATATATATATATATATATATATATATATATATATATATATATATATATATATATATATATATATATATATATATATATATATATATATATATATATATATATATATATATATATATATATATATATATATATATATATATATATATATATATATATATATATATATATATATATATATATATATATATATATATATATATATATATATATATATATATATATATATATATATATATATATATATATATATATATATATATATATATATATATATATATATATATATATATATATATATATATATATATATATATATATATATATATATATATATATATATATATATATATATATATATAATATATATATATATATATATATATATATATATATATATATATATATATATATATATATATTATATATATATATATATATATATATATATATATATATATATATATATATATATATACGAGTTTTCTAACAAAAAAAAGGTTAGTTTTTGTTTTGTTTTTTTTATTTGTTTTTTTTGCAAATTTGCTTTAATATTAATTTATTATTATTTTCATTATTACTCAGAGCTTTAAAAATACATAACCTTTTGTTTTACAGTTATTACGTAATAAACTCAATAAACTCTTAAGTTTTGAAATAGGGGCAAGCAAACTTTTTTAATTAAGTTTTAAAAATTGGGGAAATAAATTACCTTAAATTTTGAAATAGAGAAATCCCCCTTCCCCCCTCCCTCAAATTATCAAAGTATGAGAAATAAAAAAAAAAAATTTAAAAAAAAATAGTGTAAATAAACTCTACGTAATATAATTTGGCAAATAAGCTCACTGAGTTTTAAAATAAACCAGAAAGGTTAAATAAATTTACAGTACTAGGTTTCAAAATAGGAAAATATACTCTTATAAGATTCAAAATAGGGGCAAACAAATGTCCTAATTCTAAAATAGGGCATACAAACTCCCGAAGATAATAATAATAATAATAATAATAAAAAAAAAAAAAAAAAAAAAAAAAAAGGCACATAAACTGTTTAAAATATATAAATAATTTTTGAAGTAGGATAAAATAAACTCTCCAAGTTAAAAAATGGGAACGTGGACTATTATTAATATATGGAAATTAATTTTGAAATAAAGCATATAAACTCTAAATTTACAAATAGGACAAATAAACAGCAAATTTTGAAATAGGACAAAAAACTGTAAATTTTGAAATAGGACAAAAAAAACTGCAAATTTTGAAATAGGACAAAAAACTGCAAATTTTGAAATAGGACAGATAAACTCCAAATTTCCAAATAGGACAAATAAACTGCAAACTTTGAAATAGGACAAATAAGCTGCAAATTTTGAAATAGAATAAAATCCAAATTTTCAAATAGAGCAAATAAACTCCAAATTTTGAAATAGGGCAATTAAATTCCAAATTTTGAAATAGGACAACTGTAAATTTTGAAATAGGACAAAAAAAACTGCAAATTTTGAAATAGGGCAAATAAACTCAAAATTTTAAAATAGGACAAATATAATTCCAAATTTGGGAATAAGACAAATAAACTGCAAATTTTGAAATGGGACAAATAAACTGCAAATTCTGAAATAGAATATAAATCCAAATTTTCAAATAGAGCAAATAAACTCCAAATTTTGAAATAGGACAAATAAATTCCAAATTTTGAAATAGGGCAAATAAACTCCAAATTTTGAAATAGAAAAAAATCCAAATTTTGAAATATAGCAAATAAACTCAAATTTTGAAATAGGGCAATTAAATTCCAAATTTTGAAATAGGACAACTGTAAATTTTGAAATAGGAAAAAAAAACTGCAAATTTTGAAATATGGTAATTAAACTCCAAATTTTGAAATAGGACAAATAAATTCCAAATTTGGGAATAGGACAAATAAACTGCAAATTCTGAAATAAGCAAATAAACTCCAAAATTTTGAAATAGGACAAATAAATTCCAAATTTTGAAATAGGGCAAATAAACTCCAAATTTTAAAATAAGAGAACAGTAGAGAGAATTCCAATTATTTGTTCCCGTAAATCATCCATTACCAAGTAGTTATTCCAATATTCCTTGAATTTTGTTCTCGCTTAAATAGGCTTCAAATATACTCCTACTTCCAGATAATAAAGGGACTATTTCCCCTTTTCCGTTCATACTTATTAAGGCAGAGTGCCAGCGCCGTAAATCAGATTTCTGGATCTAAAGATATGCTTTATAGGCCCGTTGTGTATCGAACCAAATATAAAGCTGTTCAAAGGGCCATTAAATACAAAAAGAAATATGCCGAAATAACAAAGTTTTTATGGATAATCTATGCAAATGTTACTTACAGCGAGAGACCAATATGGCGGAAACACTAAAAGAAAAATGCGTAATTGTTCTGATATGTCTATTTATTAACACATATTTTCTTATTTTTTTTTCTCCGTTCGGTTGGTTTGTTTTTTTGTCTTCTGTCTTTATTTCTGTTTTTTTTTTCTTGTTTATGTTTGTTCTTATTTTTTTTTGGTCTTTTATCTTTCATTCATTTTTTTGTTTTTGGCTTTAATATTTTATTTCATTTTATTTGCGGAATTATTCTTGTACAAGAGCTAAATGTTGAAGCTTATTAAATTACGTCATGCACACACACTTACACACACACGCAACACACACACACACACACACAGAGACTACTGGGAAAGGGATTTAGTTGCCGTTTCTTAAAGTAATATAACCATTTTTTTATATTTATATTTCTCTTGCCCTTTTTTTAAGAAAAGTTTATATATATAATATAATATATATAATATATAATATATATATATATATATATATATATATATATATATATATATATATATATATATATATATAATATATATATATATATATATATATATATATATATATTTATATATATATATATTATATTATAAATATTATTGATAATAATATTTTTGTATTTTTTCAATTTATTTATAAAAGAATATTAAATAATTTTTAATATATTTTTATTTAGTTATAAATTTTTAATCTGTTATTTTTAACTAATTATAATTAATTATTAAAAAGATTTATAAATTCATATACATATATATTATATTCATGTGCTATTTTAATTTCATTTTTTTTAATTGAAGAGGGGAGTGGTGAGAGGGGATAGGGAGATAGAGGAAGATAAAACTTGGTGGGAAGTATAAGAAGATGATCAAACATCAGATGAAGCATCAGAATAACAATAAAACCCTGTTTGGTTTGTGTAAGTATAGGTTTGGGAAAGTTAGGCTTGGGTAAGGATAGGTTTGGGTAAAGTTAGGTTTGGGTAAGGTTATGCTCGGGTAAGGTTAGGTTTGTGTAAGGTTTGGCTTGTGTAAGGTTAAGTTTAAATAAATTAATGTTTGGGTAAGGTTATATTTAGGTAAGGTTAGGCTTGAGTAAGGTTAGGTTTGGGTAAAGCTTTGGTTTGGGTACGGTTAGAGTTGTGTAAGGTTAGGGTTATTAAAGTTAGGCTTGTGTAAGGTTAAGTTTGGGTAACGTTAGGTTTTGATAAAGTTAAGTTTAGGTAAAGTTATGTTTTGGAAAAGTTATGTTTGGGGAACGTTATGTTTTGGTAAAGTTATGTTTGGGTAAAGTTATGTTTTGATGAAGTTATGTATGGGTAAAGTTATGTTTGAGTAAGGTTAGGTTTAGATAATAATGTATGGTTAGGCTTAGATACTGTAATGTTTGGGTAATGCTATGTTTGGGTAAGGTTATGTTTGGGAAAGGTTATGTGTACGTAAGATTATGTTTAGGTAAGGTTAGACTTGGGTAAGGTTAGGTTTGGGTAAAGTTAGGTTTGGGTAAGGTTATATTTGGGTAAGGTTAGGCTTGTGTAAGGTTAGGTTTGGGTAAAGTTATGTTTGGGTAAAGTTATGTTTGGGTAAAGTTATGTTTAGGTAAAGTTATGTTTAGGTAAAGTTATGTTTGTGTAAAGTTAGGCTTGTGTAAGGTTATGCTTGTGTAAGGTTATGTTTGGGTAAGGTTATGTTTGGGTAAGGTTATGTTTGGGTAAGATTATGTTGGGTAAGGTTATGATTGGGAAAGGTTATGTTCAGGTATGGTTAGGCTTGTGCATGGTTAGGTTTGGGTAAGGTTAGGTTTGGATAAAGTTAGGTTTGGGTAAGGTTGTTTTTGGCTAAGGTTGTTTTTGGCTAAGGTTATAGGCTTATGTAAGGTTAGGTTTGGATAAAATTAGTTTTGGGTAAAGTTATGATTAGGTAAGGTTAGGTTTGGATAAAGTTGTGTTTGGGTAAAGTTAGGTTTGTGTAAGGTTTAGGTAAAGTTATGGTTAGGTAAAGTTATGTTTAGGTAAGGTTATGTTTGGGTAAGGTTAGGCTTGTATAATTTTAGTTTTGGGTGAAGTAAGGTTTTTGTAATAATTAGGTAAAGTTATGTTTGGGTAAAGTTATGTTTGAGCAAGGTTATATTTGGGTAAGGTTAGGTTTTTGTAAGGTTAAGTTTGGATAAGGTTAGGCTTCGGTAAGGTCAGGTTTTTGTAACAATTAGGTAAAGTTATGTTTGGGTAAGGTTATGTTTGGGTAATGATATGTTTAGGTAGGGTTATGTGTGGGTAAGTTTAGGCTTGTGCAAGGTTAGGTTTGGGTAAAGTTAGGTTTGGGTAAGGTTAAGTTTTTGTAAAGGTTAGGTTTTTGTTAGGTTAAGTTTGGGTAAAGTTAGGTTTGGGTAAGGTTA
>SEYY01003854.1:27500-30000 GCA_009176605.1 Armadillidium nasatum
AAATCTATAATTTCAATATTTGAGAAGTTAAAATTGAATAGAATCAGAAAAACAGAGTACATGTAGAGATATATATAGATTCAAAGATCTTAGAGTACATGTAAGAGATAGATATAGATTCAAAGATTTTAGAATACATGTAAGAGATAGATATAGATTCAAAGATCTTAGAGTACATATAAGAGATTGATACAGATTCAAAGATCTTAGAGTACATGTAAGAGATTGATATAGATTCAAAGATCTTAGAGTACATGTAAGAGATAGATATAGATTCAAAATCTTAGAGTACCTGTAGAGATAGATATAGATTCAAATATCTTACAGTACCTGTAGAGATAGATATAGATTCAAAGATCTTACAGTACCTGTAGAGATAGATATAGATTCAAAGATCTTAGTAGAGATTGATATAGAGTAAGAGATAGATATAGATTCAAAGATCTTAGAGTACATGTAAGAGCTAGATATAGATTCAAAGATCTTAGAGTACATGTAGAGATAGATATGAATTCAAAGATCTTAGAGTACATTTAAGAGATAGAGAGCTATATACATAACAATCTCCATCCACTCCCAGAAATTGTTTTCCCCTGTTAGTGGGACATGCTTAATCTTTCACATGATCTCGAAATTCATTCTCCTTGAGGTCTCTAGAAGCTAGTCTTATAGCCGAAATAGTTTCTAGAGCTAGACTCTGGGTAGATAAAAGCATGAATTTAAAGACCAATAAAGGGGAAAGATATATTCCAGGGGTGGTATCCCCAGTGTTCCTTGTTTTATTCTCTTGAAACTCAAAATTACTTTTTGCAATTGTCCTTTTCCACGTTTTGACCCTCATATCATTCCATCCTTCTGACTCTTCAAAACCCTCATGTCCCATCTCTGTTAAATACTTTTCTTGACTCCCTCCCCCATATATATATATATATATATATATATATATATATATATATATATATATATATATATATATATATATATATATATATATATATATATATATATATATATATATATATATATATAATAAAAACGAAATATATGATTTGAATATTAATAAATTTCAAAAATAGTAAAAGAAAATAATATTAAACAAAGGCACGTGTTCCACGTGAGTTTGACCTTTTGACCTCAACTTCTGACTCTGACATTTCCATCTTCCTAATGAATAATTAATTGAAAAAGCGGAAATAGAAATAACGCTGAAAAATATATATATATATATATATATATAATATATATATATATATATATATATATATATATATATATATATATATATATATAATATATATATATATATATATATATATATATATATATATATATATACTAGTGGGGGGGAGGGAATCAGCTGCCAACTAGACACTAGACTAGATTTGTTTGTGGGTCGAAGGTTCCTCGTTCGATTTCTCGAATAAATCTTTGGAAACATTTTCTTAGAGAACTCCCCTCCTTCAATAGGGCAATACCCGTGTAGGATTAGCATTTAAAAAATATCAAAATGAAGACCTTGAATACCAAAAAAAAAAAAAAAGTTCACGATTAAAAAGTTTACAATATTTTACAGAATATGCCTAAAGGATTAATTAGTGGAATATATATTGAAATGTATACAAAAAAAAAGGTAAAAATCTTGGTACTTTCTTTAACTGACTTCAAAAACAGTTTTACTTTTTTACAGTTTTACTTTTTTACCACTCTAACGGGTTTATTCACTGCAAGGCATAGGTATAGTTAGACCAGCTCTATTTTTTTTAGATCCCTATTCTAGAAACGATCGATAAATAAAAAAAAATTAAAATAGTTAGTGAAGTTGGCTTACTGTATAAAAATATACCAGGCATATTTTTTGAGTCTCTGTTCTAGAAACGATTGATAAATCAAAAATTTAAAATGGTTAGTGAAGTTGGTTTACTATATAAAAATATACCAGGCCTATTTTTTGGGTCTCCATTTTAGAAACGAATGATAAATA
Organism: Armadillidium nasatum; assembly: GCA_009176605.1. Classification (NCBI taxonomy): domain Eukaryota; kingdom Metazoa; phylum Arthropoda; class Malacostraca; order Isopoda; family Armadillidiidae; genus Armadillidium; species Armadillidium nasatum. The sequence goes on from SEYY01003854.1 coordinate 29,482, forward strand.
AAAAAAAATTAAAATAGTTAGTGAAGTTGGCTTACTGTATAAAAATATACCAGGCCTATTTTTTGGGTCTCTGTTCTAGAAACGATTGATAAATCAAAAATTTAAAATGGTTAGTGAAGTTGGTTTACTATATAAAAATATACCAGGCCTATTTTTTGGGTCCTCATTCTAGAAACGATTGATAAATAAAAAATTTAAAAAGGTTAGTGAAGTTTGTTTGCTGTATAAAAATATATTAAGCCAGGTGCGTGTGTTTCTGGCAAAGTGTGCTGGGAAGCCATCAAACTGTAACCACATGTTAAATACAGGTACAGTCGTGAACAGAAGTTCGTTCCTATTAAGCTGGAAATAAATATTTATATAAAATAGTGATCATTTCAGATTCAGCCAATCACAGTTCAATTAAGCCCCGCTCAATGTTTTTATTTTCTTTTTATTCAAAATAGAGCTTTTATGACATGATTTCCATTTTATATAAATATTTATTTCCAGCCTAATAGGAACGAACTTCTGTTCACG
>SEYY01003855.1:7500-10000 GCA_009176605.1 Armadillidium nasatum
TTTTTTTTGTAACTTACGAGTTACTAATTGTACAATATTACGTTAGAGAGAGAGGAGATTTAGTTTGAATATTGGTCTTGATAAAGACGTAGATATCCATCCACTCATCCACACACATTTCGCTCGGATGAGGATATCCGGAAAGTCACGAACGCTGATGCGGATGCGGATGCGGATCTTCAAAATTTTTGAGGAAATATATATATATATATATATATATATATATATATATAATATATATATATATATATATATATATATATATATATATATATATATATATATATATATATATATATTTTTACTTGCTTATTTTGCAATACTTTTACTTGATTGGATATTCTTTGTTGTTTATTATATTCTTATCATCTATGACACGTTTTCATTAAGATTTTTGCACATTTCTGAAGAAATATCTTCCTCGACACATTCTTTAAATCAATGAGAAGGAGGCTCAAGCTCAGTGAGCTTTCTTTTTCTTATTTGTCAAAGAGTTTTATTTGAATTAAGGTCTGGTGAATTTCATCGCCGTCTACCGTGGCTCGAACGGTAGGGTGATTGACGTGAGGGCGCCGGTTCGATCCCACTTGGGGATCCTAGGTATATTACTACCTAGAAAGTTCCTCTCCTCGAATAGGGCAATGCCCGTGAGATGTGAACTTTTTGTATTTAAAAAAAAAAAAAAAAAATATTTAAAAAGCAGTTGAAGGTTAATTTTCACCCAGTTAATTAACTGAACTCTTTGGCGTATGACATGGTGCTGAATTTTGCGTAAAGACGGTGCACCAAAAACTCCATAATTGACGACAAATTATCTTTAAGAACGTCTATAGTTCGGGTGTGTGTTACTGGTCTTTCCTTTTCAAGAAATGTTAACCTCCAGTTCCTTTGGCAGAGATATAGCCCAACACCATGACAGAGGGAGAGTGCTTGACAGTCTTTTTAGTGTACCTAGGATCACGTAGGATCGCTCCTTCACGGCCTCTTACAAATGTTGTGACGTCATTGAACTGACGGACAATATATCATCACTGAACCTGACCTGAGAAAATATTTCTTTTGTCCACTGTTTATGTTTCTTGTAGAAGGAAAAACATTTTTTCAACTATTGTTTATTTAACATTGGTTTAGAGACCGGTTTTCCCTTTTTAAATTTTAAATCTTTCTGCGGTCTGTAGCGAGTCATTCTTTCACATTCACTGAGGCCTAGTTCTTGTTTTATAAATACAGAATAGACTGAGGGATTAGCCTTACATATTCTCCTAATATGTAAATCATCTGTGAATGGTGTACTTCTGGGACTCCCATCTCGTTTTAAGTCACCAAATGTACCATGTACCCTGTAGTTCAGATTGTTTACTACCAACTTTGAAATATGTAGTTGCTGAGGAACAGCGTTTCTTGAAAATCCATCTTGGGCAATTAAGACAATTAATTTACGTATTTCAGGCGTAAGCGATTTACATTTGCCCATTATTGCTTGAACTTACAAACTGTAGTACATTTAGCAGCACTCTACACTTACATTCTGTACAAAAAAAAATGGCAAAAACAAGGTTACACCAAGCGAAAGAATAAACCATTTCACTTTCAAATATGGCAACGAACTAATAACGAAAATAGTAGCTATTGAATAGTCAACACGTATAAGTTGATAAGTTGCATTCAGTGACTGATATCACTTCTTTCGGAACTAAGAGAATTTCAAGAGCGCCGAACGCCGAATGCTCGTCGTAAGTCATTTAAACATTATTCGGATTTGAAAGATTGAGTCAACCTCGGAGACGCGAACGTAAGTCGATCTTCGAATTTCAATTGGGAGGTAAAAACAAAACAAACAAACAAAAAAAAAAATTAAAAAAAAATAAAAAAAATAGAAGAAGAAGAATCGCTATAACATATCGAGAAATGTATCGATATATGATACAAGCCGTTGCAATAAATGTCTCGCTATTCTCCTGCCTAAAATAAAAAATATCAATAGTTGGATACATAACAAATCAATGCAGTGTGTGTGTTTGCAATCATGCGAGTGCCATTTTCTTATCCTTCGCAGGAGGAATGTGGCACTGAAACTAAAAGTAAATAAAACCTACGTGGCACCTTGAGCAGAAAACAAAATTTGCCAATTTGCCTCCCAATTAAATTAAATCTCAGCTGAGCCTTTTATATATATATATATATATATATATATTATATATATATATATATATATATATATATAATATATATATATATATATATTATATATATATATATATGCAAACTGATTAATGAATTTAGTCGACTTAACGGTTTTAATAAATTGTTTTTAAATTAAGTAATGAAACACCACCCCTCTTCCGTTTCGTAATAAATCTGTAACAGCAATATGTAAATATATTTAGTGTTGAAATCTAGTGTTATAAATGTGTATATGACAGTATTTTCTGAGTTAGATGACGTAAACCTAATTTCAAGCAACTTTAGTCTGTGATTGGTTCGTTGTTTTAAATCTGGC
>SEYY01003855.1:15000-40000 GCA_009176605.1 Armadillidium nasatum
TATATATATATATATATATATATTATATATATATATATATATATATACCCCTCGGGACCTCACCCACTGGTCAACTGAAAGTTGGTGGCCTACTGTGATGGGTTGGTTTCACCGCCAGCTTTCTCTGGTGCACAGTCTTTTTTTTTATACTAATTTATGCAACATTTGATGTATTTTGTGTATTTTGTTGAGCACCATCTCTCTTCTAGATCTCACCTCTTGATATTGACCGAAACTCAAGTGCATGAGAGTTCGACAGGAAACTCCTCCCTGTTCTCTCTTCCTGTCTCCATGCGCATTTTTAGCCAAAAGGGCATGTTGGGCATATGCGCGCAGCAATATTGTTTTTTCTCGTGTCTCTAATTTAAGTCTTCCGAATTTTCCACTTTGTGGCTTAGGCCCTCTTGCCAATCCACGAGAAATTCATATGTTCTGATTATTTGTCTCCTAACTCTACTGACTATCTTAAATTTTTCGACAATCTAAAACTCGAAATTAGGAGCGCATTCTCAATTGATCTCCATTCTCGGAAATCATCATTTTTGGGGATATCAATGTTGATCACTACCAGTAGTTTCTAGTTCTCAAGATACAGCCGATGAACTTGTCATCCACTTATCCAAAATAACCTTAAGCAGATGTGCAGCTCCCTACTTGTATCCCAGATCTCCTTAGAGATGTTTCCAACATTCTAGATCTTTTTAAACTTCTAATCCTTCTCTTTACATTATTTAAACTCTATCCACCCCTGGATTTCTCCGATCACCTTCTAACCTCTGTATCCTCATATTTCTTCAAATCTTTAGCAAGAAATACCCCGTTTATTGTGGAAATATTTTTGGTATTTTGGTGTCAAAGTTGTCGAAGTTACGATCGTATTCCTTTGACTTCTTTTGTAGTGACTATTGCATCGGAGGGAGGAGTTCATTGAAGAGAGCAGAGGACATAACTGAAGGGATTTTCTCTGGAATGGAGGCCTACATTCCATTTTCACTTCTTCTAATCTTATATCGGATAGCCAGATTGACTTTCGTAAGGAACTCTCTGCTGCTAATCTGCTTTCTCTTCTCTCAGAATCTGAGTTCTTCCATCTTTCTACTCGACATAATACTTCACACCAAACTATGAACATCTTCGGAAACACACAACTCAAATCTTTTTCTCGTGATATTTCTTGGATCACATAACTTCTCTTTATAAACAAGCTTCTAAGAGGTGACTTGTTCTGAGGTGATTTAAAAATTTCTGCACGCCCCTCCAGTTGCTTGTTCTTTATAAGGATGTTGTTAGCTCCTGTATGAAGTATGTATCACACATTTGGAGTGGTTTCACTCACAGAACTCCTTGAGCAGATGGTGTAAGGTTTTTCGTCACATCATCTCTTTCGCTCTCGATAACTCTCTCTGGTTTCTTTCTGTCCATCAAGTTGTTGCATCACTCTCTCTACGTATTATTACTAACACAACAGACATTTCTCTCCTGAACTCTCCAATCATATATCACCATCAATGAGAAGGGCTCGTGGGACACGCCTTACTCATTCTTTCTCTGACCAACTCTTAAACCAGACTTAATAGCTATCCTCAATCTTACATAAAACTCAACTATTAAAGTAAGGAACTCACTCTCATTATCCATTTTCCGAACTTCCTATTCAGCCGGAAAATTTTCCAACTCTGGTAAAACTTGGTAGACCTCCGGCCTTTGTCCACCAGAGTATATATACATATATAAACGGATATTTTTTTGGTTCGTTAGGAAATGACGTTAATAAATAAATTAATTTTAATAATTTCTAATATTAATAAATTTAATATAATGTTGAATCACGTCGACTAGTATCGTACGTCTGAATGCTAACTATAGGAAGATTTAATGGAGGTGGGGGCTCTGGGGACTTAGCTCCTCCCAAACCAAGGGTCAAGCCCCCGGTAATTTCGAGACTCGGAATGAAAAATTTACCTCATTATTAAGTTAAAAAATTAATATATATATATATATATATATATATATATATATATATATATATATATATATATATATATATATATATATATATATATATATATATATATATATATATATATATATATATAAAACAAATACTTCTAATTCAAGTATCAGAAAACACACCTTAACAAACCAACAAACACCAACTAAACCAATCCAATTTCAAAATAATCACGCAAACTATATAACCAACCATTAGACCTCCGCATTTTAAAATCTTTTTACATAACAACACCCAATCCGTCTCTTAATACCGATAACAGTGCAATAAAAAAGACAAATAATGTAATTTTCATCTCGTTTGCATACTTGGTCTGATAATTTACTGGTAAACTATCCTTCAAATTTTACAAATTTTAGCGCCCATTCATTTTATGCTTCTACCATTAATGTCTCCTTCCTTTTAGAAAGTGTTTTAGGCAAAATTTTAAAGTATATACACTTTGTTTTTTATCATTTTTGTCTATTTTTAATAAATAATTTTACCGTTTCTTTATAACGTTGGGTTTTAATAAATCTTGAAAATGACAAGCGTCTTTCTCGAAACGTTGATAATTTTTAATAAAATGTTTCCATAAGGCCCTAGGTTCTTTTATTCCTAAAAAAGATAAGATTTCCTAAAAACAGAAAGCCGTAATGATATATATATATATATATATATATATATATATATATATATATATATATATATATATATATATATATATATATATATATATATATATATATATATATATATATATATATATATATATATATATATGCTTCTCTACTCCGTCTTCCCACCAACGACTTCAAGATTTGCAGAAGAAATTGCAGACAAAGCCTCGTGAACTAGTAGGGCTGTCCCAGACCAGATGAGCTTGTATGTATAGGTCATGCTGTAGAAGGCTGTTTTAAGGTGATCTTGAAGGTTCTTGACAAAGAATTATAGAATAACAAAGACAAAAGAACCATTCGAGCCAAAGAAATATTCCAGCATTTTCAAATTCGAATTTGTAGTAAATTTGTTTATTTTACAGGATGTGCTATGTGTCCTTCATGTCTGCTGAGTCAGGGCCTACAAGCAGAAGAGTTAACTCTTGGGGAAGGGGGAGCTCGTTGTTGGAGTTATCAATACTTTAGAAAGTAAACGAACTGAAGCTCAGTTTTCTGCCGTTTGGGACTCTGTTGTACAATCATGAAATTGAAGTTGAGATTCCTCAAACATCTTCCAAAAGAAAAAGGACAAGTCAATATATTTTAGGATTTCTTACCAATAAATAAGTATTTCCCAAAAACATCAGTCACATCACTGGAAGTGGATGGAGATCTCTCTGTCTCAGTTCGAGTAAAAGAGTATTGGCGGGTGGTCTCATATTTTCGAATTCTGGATGTCGTCATTGGTCATCTTAAAGAAAGATTCAGCACGGAAAGTTTAGAAATGGCCAATGCAGTTGACGAATTCATTGCATTAAACTTGAAGAAAGTAAATTATTCGTTCAACAATTATGGCCCTTTGTTCTCTATTGATGAAAACGTTTTAAAAGCAGAAATGACCATAGCTTCGAACTGCTTAAAAACTCACCTTAAAGGAAGTAAGGGCATAAGCCGCATATCAACTGTTTGGTCAACTCGGCGACGTTTCCAAACCTAATTCAAACATCTACAAATCTGCATGACCCTCCCAGTGACCTCTTGCTCCGCTGAGAGATCATTCTCGACAATGAGGCAAAAAAAAAGACATAACTCCGAACAAGAATGACTCAGGAACACTTTGGCAACATGTCAGTGCTTCATATCGGAAACGATCTGGTGAAGTCGATTCCATTAGATGACGTGTTGAAGGTATATCGCGAGAAGCAACAACGACAGCTTTGTTGCTTATTACTAAAATATCAGGCCGGTAAGTGTAGAAATTTTTAATTTTCATTGATTTTTGGTATTTAATTATTAAACTCACATACACACACACACACACACACATATATATCGCTAGAAGAAAATTAAGTCTAATGGCAAAAAGTAAAAGATTAAAAAGATATGAACGAAATGAAAAAGAGAAAGAACAAAACCGAATGTTCAAACAAGATCCAGGAAGATTGTACAGACAACTGAGAAATGATGAAATTAAAGTTAATGAAATTCCAAAAAAGGAAGAGATAGAGAGGTTTTGGAAGAATATCTATGAAAAAGAGAAACGACACAACAGGGTAACAGAATGGAAAGAACAGATAATAAATAGTCCTCAAGTAAATAACATCAATGAAATGGAATGCAGAGAAATAAGTCAGAGAGAAGTAAAAGAAGTACTAATTAAACTCAATAATTGGAAAGCCCCTGGACCTGACAAGGTTCAGAACATATGGTTAAAGAAGGTCACAGTACTTATGGTCCCCCTTACAAAATGCCTAAATAAATTACTGGAAGAAGGGGAGGCAATACCAGAATGGATGACCATAGGAGACACCAACCTCATACCAAAATCTAAAGAAACCAAAAACTCATCAAATTATAGACCTATTACATGTTTGCCTACTATGTACAAAACCCTAACAACAATAATAGCATCCAGAATATATAGCCACATAGAAAATAACAATATCATAAATGAAGAACAGAAAGGATGCATCAGAAATAGTATGGGTACAAAGGACCAATTATTAATAAACAAAATGATACTTGAAAATAGCTGGAAGAATCAGAAACACCTAAGCATGGCCTGGATCGACTATAAAAAAGCATATGATAGTGTTCCTCATAGCTGGATATTAGAAGTGTTGAAAATCTATAAAGTAAGTGATAAAATAGTCAATTTTGTAAAAGAAGGAATGAAACAGTGGAAGGTTAATTTAAAACTAAAGCATGAAAAAGGAGCAATTGAAATTAATAAAATTAATATAAAAAGAGGGATCTTTCAAGGAGATTCGCTGTCGCCATTGCTCTTCATTTTAGCCATCAACCCATTAAGCAACCTAATAAACAATTTACAGAATGGATACAGAGTGAATCCACGAAGTGAGAAAAGCGCCAAAATAATTTCTCATCTATTTTATATGGATGATCTGAAGTTATACGCTCCAAACAGGCAAGAAATCACCAAACAAATTGAAGTGGTTAAAAAGTTTTCCAAAGACATATGTATGGAATTTGGATTGGAAAAGTGTGCATTCCTCACGCTTAAGAAGGGAAGGAGAATAGAAAGTGAAAACATCACAATAGAAGAGATCACAATCAGGCAATTAGAACAGGAAAGAACGTATAAATATTTAGGAGTAGAAGAATCAGAAAAGGTTGAACATAAATTAATGAAGGAGAAACTTGGAAAGGAATACTTAAAGAGAACAAAAGCAATATTGAGATCAGAGCTAAATGCAAGAAATAAAGTAGAAGCTATTAAAACATTGGCCATACCTGTAATCCTTTATAGTAGTGGCATCATAGACTGGTTTCAAGAAGATCTAAACAAATTAGACATTGCCACAAGGAAAATGTTGAATGCCAATAAAATGATATACAAAGGACAAATACTATCAAGAATGTATACCGAACGCAAAGAAGGAGGCATGGGGCTTGTGGAAATTGACTACATATATAAAAGAGAAATAATTGGATTAGGGCAATACCTAGAAAATACAGAAAATAAATACCTTCAGTGGGTATATGATCATGAAAGAATAAAACCAGCAATAAGTTCATTAATTAAAAAGAAAGATGATTACTTGAATATGTACCAAATAAACGTAGAACGAAGTGAAAGGTGGGAAGAAAAAACACAGAAAGAAAAGATCAGAATTGTTAAAGATAAATTTGAAGAGAAACGAAAGGCAAAGCATATAAATCAATGGAAACAACAAGTAATTGCAAAAGAATATAAAGAAATAATTGATGAAGTTTACATAGATAAGGAAAAATCAGTGGAGATATTCTGTAAAGGAGGTTTGCAAGCAGAGGAAGAGAGAATGATAAGATCAGCACAAGACGGATTAGTAAGAACGAGGTGGCGTAGGAAACATATAGAAAGAGAAGATATTTCCGATGCATGCAGAATATGCCAATTACATCCAGAAACAGTGCCTCATATTTTATCTGCATGTGAAATCTTATTAAGCAGAGGTACATATACTGATAGACACGATGCTATATGCAAAATAATTCATTTTAAACTGTGCAGAAAATACAACATAACAACAGAAGCCCCAAATTACTGGAAACATAACCCTCCTGAAATAGTAGAAAACAACCAGGCTCTGATCTTGTATGACTGCCCGATTCCAACAGACATCAGAGTAGCCCACAATAGACCTGACATAGTGATCAAAGATAAAACGAAACGAAAATGCTACATAATAGAGGTGGGAGTGCCGTTCGATAACAACTTGGCGGCATATGAAAGAGAGAAGGAAATAAAATACATTCGATTAAAACAAGAAATGAGAAGAATGTGGAATATTGATAACATCTCAATAATCCCAATAGTGGTGGGAGCGATGGGCGTGATCAAAAAGAGCCTCATTGAACAACTAAATAGATTACCAATTTCGATCACCTCGCTTGAATTAACTAAGGCGGTAGTAAAAAAGAGCATCTCAATATTGAGATTGGTCCTAGGAGGTGGTTAAGGAGTGAAGAGGGAAAATAAAGCTACAAATAAATGACTCCCTACAGTCAAGGTTTGACTGCGGAACATTTAAAGCAAAACCCTTCAAGGAAGGAGAAATAAAAATATATATATATATATATATATATATATATATATATATATATATATATATATATATATATATATATATATATATATATATATATATATATATATATAGTTTCACTCCTGGGGGCTAAGCCCCCCAAAAACTTTTCCAGAAATCCTCATGAATTGCTAACATCACTTTCTTCATACAAGACTTTATGTATTTAGGTGGCAAGGAGATCCGCACGGGTGGGGTGGGGGGTTAAGCAAAGCCTCCCCATAGGGGAAAGCTGTATCCCACATGCCATATATAATCAAAACATTGCGGAAACTGATAAGAGGCTATTTAAAAAAATATGGAAGGAATTGTTGAAATTTTGAGTAAATTTAATATATATATATATATATATATATATAATATATATATATATATATATATATATATATATATATATATATATATATATATATATATATATATATATATATATATATATGCCTGCCTACGTACGATTGCAGGAATGTTAAATTTCTGCAATCGACACCACCCTGCATCATGCGGGATATGGTGCATTTTATATATATATATATATATATATATTATATATATATATATATATATATATATTATATATATATATATATATATATATATATATAATATATATATATATGGAACAACCTTTCAACGATCTTCTGACGTCATCTGCTTTATCCGCTTTACGGCTTTACGTAAATGCAAAAAAAAAAAAAAAAAAAAAAAAAAAAAAAAAAAAAAAAATCGTAAATCTTTTGCCAAAAGAATTTTCTACCTCGACTTATCAAAACCCTTTGTAAATTTCGAGTATTTTTTTTATATTTTTATTTATTTATTTATTTATTTATTTACTTATTTTTTTTTTTTTTTTTTTTTTTGTTTTTTTTTCTGAAGAGGTTTGCATTCAGGGGAAAGAAGTTTTAATTAATTAAATAATAATAATAATAATAATAATAATAATAATAATAATAATAATAATAATAATAATAATAATAATAATTAATACTAATAATAATAATTCAAGTTTCCAGAATTTACATTACTACTATTACTACTACTACTAAAATAATAATAATAATAATAATCATAATAATAATAATAATAATAATAATAATAATAATAATAATAATAATAATAATAATAATTGTAAAGAAAATAATTGTGTATTTATTATAGGGGAAGGTGTGAAAAATCAAAATTCTAATTCTAAAAATGGAGTCCTTTAAGGATTTTTTTTTTTATGGAAATGGAGCTAAAATCTCACTGCTAACCTAACCTAACCTGATCTACGCCCAACAGGCAGTAAACAATACTTATGTAAAAGTAATTCGTAACTTTAGAGAATATCCTATGATATTTGCAAAATATATCCTAGGAATCTGAATTATAATATGTGCAAGCAAAAGAAACACTCATAAAGCGGTCAAGGTCAAGCTCAAGGTCGACGTCAAGTTCGAGAAAACTTAAATTACAGTCACCCAAAGCATTAATAATACTTATAATAATTTCACCCGTTCTAGGAATCGAACTCACTGGCAAGAGCGTCACCGTTAGGTAGTGTGCATAAGACTTTACCACTGTACCACTCCATCTCCCCAAACAATATTTTTAATAGGCAAGATTTGAGCGTATCATGAGTGTCACTTGAACGTACCCTGAGCATGATATGACGTGCAGGCAATGTCATTCATTTTTAATATATCTTGTGCTCAACAATTTCTCTATATACTAAGTAATAGTAACAATAATAATAATAATAAAGTTCCGACATGGTATTTATTGTAAAAAATTTCATTTACAAAACATGCATTATAAAACTTTTTCCATATATATTTTTAAACATCTACTGTAAGATACACAACTGCGCAATCGAGTAAAATTTTATTCGGTTTGCGATTTTCACGTCATAAAATACTAGTATTACAATTAAAGGTAAGTTTAAAATAGTTAAAAATAGAGAAGGAATTTCTCAAAATAGTATTTAATAAAAAAATAATAATAAAAAAATAATAATAATAAAAACATATACTACAAGACATCATTATAATTTTTTATTTAAAAAAGAAAAATAAATCTACATAACTTATTTACATAATGGAAATTGTTAGTGAGAGACCAATCTCCATTACGTCATCCACTTATTTTATTGCTTGAGCTTCTGTAAACGTATGATGACAAAAGCGTTATTGATTAGATTTTGCACACTCATCAATTTCATGACTCCAAAATAATCTGACGCAATATTCTTCCATAATGAAATTATAAATGAATTAAGGGGTAGGGGGGATTTCATAATATTGGAAAACAAGTTAACTACGTAAATTAGGCTAAAAAAAAGAGAAATGGGACAAAAAAAAAGACAGCTTTAAGGACAGAGTTTAGGGTGTGAAGCTCAAATTTGGAAAAATTGCAATTTTTTTAATTAAAAAATAACTCAAAATTTTTAGCAATATTTAACGATTAATAAAACTAATTTGGCAACAAGCTTATATAAAACGCTAATATATTTTTAATTACCTTTATTAAAGTAATTCTTTTGTCTCAATTTAAAAAATCTATTTTTAATTAATTAAATAATAGTTTAAATTACTAAGTTTATTATAATGGTTTTAAATTTGGTATTCATATTAAATGTAGAAGAAAAGAGTGTAGAACTATTGCTTATAAAGTACAGGGTTCGAATTTGTTTGTTTAATTATTCATTTACATAATAATGAACATTTAATTTATTTATGTACTACATAATAATGAACATTTCTGGGATTATGACAGGCCTAGCAAGTCGACAACAATTCAAATGCTCAATATACTCAAGTCTTGCTTCGAAAAAATAATTAATAAAAATAATAATTAATAATAAAAAAATAAGAAACTTGTTCCATTATTATTATTATTTGTTTTCATTATTATTAGCATTTTCACTATTAATTATTTTTATTATTATTAGTATTTATAATTATTAATTATTTTCTATTAAATGGCGTTTGATAAACCCCGAGTTAATATTCCTGTTACCAGATTAAACTCTTTAAGAAATTTTATATAAAATTATTAATGGAGGAGACTGAGCCATTACAAAAAAAAAAAAAATTTAAAAAATCCACTATAGTTTAAACTAACTTTAATTGATATTTTCAAATAGGAAAAATTTTTCATATTAAAAAAAATAAAATAACATAAAATAAAATAAAAAATTCTTGCAATATTTATATTTTGTAGGAAAGATTTTTCATATTAAAAAAAATAATATTATACAATATATATATATATATATATATATATATATATATATATATATATATATATATATATATATAATATATATATATATATAATATAATATATAATATATATAATATATATCTAATGATCTCGTATTTCTAATTGGGGCAGAGAGAACATGGTTGTTTTCAATGCCACCAAAACTCAATTCCTCCATCTCACTACTCGACACAATCTTCCACACAACTATGATATCTTCTTCGAAAACACACAACTCAAGCTTCATCTCTTAATATTCTCGGTGTTTCCTTTTCTCGTGATCTTTCTTGGAAAGATCACATTACCTCTCTTTCTAAACAAGCTTCTAAGAGGTTAGGTGTTCTGAGGCGCCTTCAGTATTTCTTCACTCCACCCCAGTTGCTTGCTCTGTATAGGGATGTTGTTCGCCCCTGTATGGAGTATGCTTCGCACATCTGGGGTGGTTCCACACATACAGCTCTCCTAGAGAAGGTGGGGTCTAGGGCATTTCGTCTCATCAACTCTCCTGCTCTTACTAACTCTCTTCAACCTCTTTCTGCCCGTCGAATTGTTGCGTCACTCTCTCTATACTATCGCTATTACAATGGACACTGCTCTTCTGAACTCTCTCGTCGCATACCTCCTCCACTGAGAAGGGCTCGTGCGACTTGACTTCTACACAGTCTTATCCTTTCTCTGTCCAACTCTCTGACCCCAAACTTAACCGCTATGCTCTGTCCTACATGTACTCTACCGGTAAAGTCTGGAACACACTCCCTTCTTCTATTTTTCCAACTTCCTATGACTTACACACCTTCAAACGTCGTGTATCAGGTCACGTCGGCCTTTAATTTGACCATTCTTCCGTTTTCCCCCTAACTCTGGTGGAATTGTAGTAGGCCTCTGGCCTTTGCCCACCAGAGGTGATAAATATATATATATATATATATATATATATATATATATATATATATATATATATATATATATTATATATATATATATATATATATATATATATATATATATATTTTATTTCACCTCTGGTGGGCAAAGGCCAGAGGCCTACTAAAATTCCATCAGAGTTAGGGAGGAAGACGAGGATCCTAGTCAAATCAAAGGCCGACGTGACCTGATACACAACGTTTGAAGGTGTGTAAGTCATAGGAAGTTGGGAAAATAGAAGAAGGGAGTGTGTTCCAGACTTTACAAGTAGAGTACATGTAGGACAGAGCATAGCGGTTAAGTCTGGGGTCAGAGAGTTGGACAGGGAAAGGGTGAGACTGTGTAGAAAGTCGAGTTGCACGAGCCCTTCTCAGTGGAGGAGGTATGCGACGAGAGAGTTCAGAAGTGCAGTGTCCATTGTAATAGCGATAGTATAGAGAGAATGACGCAACATTTCGACGGGCAGAAAGAGATTGGAGAGAATTAGTGAGAGCAGGAGAGTTGATAAGACGAAAAGCCCTAGACTCCACCTTCTCAAAAAGAGCTGTATGAGTGGAACCACCCCAGATGTATGACACATACTCCATACAGGGGCGAACGACACCCCTATACAGTGCAAGCAAACTGGGGTGGATTGAAGAAATACTGAAGGCGCCTCAGAACACCTAACCTCTTAGAAGCTTATTTAGAAAGAGGTGATGTGATCTTTCCAAGAAAGATCACGAGAAAAAGAAACACCAAGAATATTAAGAACAGATGAAGGTCTGAGTTGAGTGTTTTCGAAGAAGATATCATAGTTTTGTGGAAGATTGTGTCAAGTAGAGAGATGGAGGAATTGAGATTTGGTGGCATTGAAAACACCCATGTTCTCTCTGCCCCAATTTGAAATATGAGATAGATCAGAGGTCAGCTGCTCCAAGGCAACCTTCCTTGCGTCTAGTAACTGTTGTTTCAAACTGAAAAGAGTAATGAAGGGTGGAGTCATCAGCATAGGAATGGATGGGAGATGAAGTAACAGAGAGAAGGTCATTAATGAAGAGTAGAAAAAGTGTTGGGGATAGGACAGAACCTTGAGGAACACCACTATTAATAGATTTAAAGGAAGAGCGGTGGCCGTCTACAACAGTTGCTATAGAACGACCGGAAAGGAAATTAGAGAGAAAGTCACAGAGAGAAGGATAGATTCCGAAAGAGGGAAGTTTGGAAATCAAAGCTTTGTGCCAGACTCTATCGAAGGCTTTCGATACGTCTAGCGCCACAGCGAAAGATTCACCGAAACCCCGAAGAGCGGAGGACCAAGAATCAGAAAGTAGGAAAAGAAGATCACCAGTAGAACGTTCTTTACCAAAACCATACTGGCGATCAGAGATAAGATTGGAAGAATTGAGATGTTTCCAAATCTTCCTGTTGAGGATAGATTCAAAAGCTTTAGAAAGAACGGAGGTTAAAAAAATTGGACGATAGTTAGAGGTATATATATATATATATATATATATATATATATATATATATATATATATATACTATATATATATTATTATAAGTTAATTTGCTTCGTTTTTATAATTGTTCAAAGGGGACAAAATTGTGTCATTCTCATTAAAATTTTAGCTATGCGAATTATTCTTCTTCTTCTTCTTCTTATTATTATTATTATTATTATTATTATTATTATTATTATTATAATTATTATTATTATTTTTATTAGTAGTAGTAGTTTTAAGATAAAATTAAAAATCATAAATATACTAATACAAATAATTATAATAATAATAATAATAATAATAATAATAATAATAATAACGTCATTCTCAATTTTCTAAATTTCATTAAAATAAAATTTCTGTTTCACATAATAGATATTTGTCTGCTGAGCAGCGATTAATTATATTCACATTTGAACGTTTTCTTTATTAATCTTTTAATGACTTTTTACCTTATTCATTCCGTTGCCCATTTTGATATAATATTTTTGTACTGTTTTTCTTGTTTATGCAAAATAAGCATCACCTTCCGCCGGAGATTACAATTACAGCAAAAATGTAATGCCTTGCCCTGGCATCATGAATCAGCGGCATCCATAATAGGAGGATAAAAACAAATCATGAAGAAGTCGTTGAAACAATCTGTCAATGAAACCGCGCCATAATTTATTTTATAAAGATAATTATTTTGTATTTTAGGGGTGGGAGAGGCACTGCATTGACGACACAATTCCACACCGAACACGATTACCAACTGCATCCAGCGCTGCAGTGCCGCTCGATCCAATCCTTCGTCCAATAATAAGAAGAAAAAAAACATACTCTAAAATCGTAGTAAAACCAGTTTCAATGGAGAGTGTTCAAAGTCTTGAAATTCCAGTGTAACTCGTTGTCGTGACGAACCGACAGATTTCCGGTAGTAAATCCATAATTTCTGAGATCTCTGATTGGTGGAACGCAGGCGTTGCTATGGCAACGAAAACAGAGATGTATTATTTGTGACGTCACAATTTTTTAATAAGAATTTATAGTGGACTCTACCAGAAAATTTCGAGTTTGCGCACAACTTCTTAAACAATTGATTCAGAATTTTTTTTAAAAACAATTTACAACAATTATATATATATATTATATATATATATATATATATATATATATATATATATATATATATATATATATATATATATATATATATATATATTATATATATATATATATATATATATATATATATATATAATAAATATCTAATATTTAGTAAGAATAATTGTTTTTCAAAACTTTGTCAACTTCAATAAGGACAAGAAATAAATTAAATAATAATAAAATAATAATAATAATAATAATAATGATAATAATAATAATAATAATAATAATAATAATAATAATAATAATAATAATAATAATAATAATAATAATATAATAGATTTCTTAATTATTAATTAGGTTTATTAATCATGGATATTACATTAAGTATATTAAAAATAATATGTTCGTATTAAATATATTAAAAGAATTTGAAAACATTCTTGACAGTATCTTTATGAATTCCTATTAAAGACATTTTTTTTCATTAAATTTTTTGGTTCTGCAGTTGCAGAATACTGTAATATAAATTTTCTGAATAAATTAACATGCAGAATTACCAAAGACCTAAATGAAGAATTAAATAAGGTCTAAATGCAGAATTACTAAATGCCTAAATGCTGAATTACTAAAGACCTAAATGCAGAATTAAATAAGGTCTAAATGCAGAATTAAAAAAGGCCTAAATACTGAATTACCAGAGACGTAAATGCAGAATTAAATAAGGTCTAAATGCAGAATTACCAAAGATCTAAATGCAGAATTACTAAAGACCTAAATGCAGAATTAAATAAGGTCTAAATGCAGAATTACCAAAGGCCTAAATACTGAATTACCAGAGACGTAAATGCAGAATTTCCAAAGACCTAAATGCAGAATTACTAAAGACCTAAATGCAGAATTAAATAAGGTCTAAATGCAGAATTACCAAAGGCCTAAATACTGAATTACCAGAGACGTAAATGCAGAATTACCAAAGACCTAAACGCAGAATTACTAAAGACCTAAATGCAGAATTAAATAAGGTCTAAATGCAGAATTACCAAAGGCCTAAATACTGAATTACCAGAGACGTAAATGCATAATTAAATAAGGTCTAAATGCAGAATTAAAAAAGGCCTAAAAGAATTACCAGAGACGTAAATGCAGAATTAAATAAGGTCTAAATGCAGAATTACCAAATGCCTAAATGCTGAATTACCAAAGACCTAAATGTTGATTTACCAAAGACCTAAATGCTGATTTACCAAAGGTCTACATGCATAATTACCAAAGACCTAAATGCAGAATTAAATAAGGTCTAAATGCAGTATTACCAAATGCCTAAATGCTGAATTACCAAATGCCTAAATGCTGAATTACCAAAGGTCTAAATGCAGAAATACCAAATGCCTAAATGAAGAATTACCGAAGGGCTAAATGCAGAATTACCAAAGATCTAAATGCAGAATTACGAAAGGTCTAAATGCAGAAATACCAAATGCCTAAATGCAGAATTAAGTAAGGTCTAAATTTAGAATTACGTTCTATATAATATTAATTAGTTACCGTAGATGATGTAACTTATCCTATATTTTTAGCATGGATTCGCAATTTTGGTTTTGGAAAAATAATTATTATTATTATTATTATTATTATTATTTATTTATAAATTGAAATAAAAAATAAATAAAAATAAAAATTAAAATAATAAATTGACCAAAAAACTTTGGTTAATCCCCATTTAAAAACAAATTATTATATATATATATATATATTATATTTATTATATATTATATATATATATATATATTATATATATATAATATATATATATATATATATATATATATATATAATAGTCGGTGAGAGTGTTAGCAGACATTAATTATTACCTTAGAAAGGTAAAGAAAGGAAAATCAGCAGGAATGGATGGTATATATGGAGAGATGATAAAGGAGGGACCTAGAGAGTTGATTGACTGGTTGGTGAGAATGTTTAATGTGTGTTGGAGAGAAGGGAGAGTGCCTCAGGAGTGGTAGGACTCCTGCATTGTACCCATATACAAAGAAAAAGGTAATGAGATGGTTTGTAAGAATTATAGGGGGATTAGTCTGCTGAGCATGATAGGAAAGATGTATGAGAAGGTGTTGGTGACGAGAATGAAAGAATTGACAAGCGAGGGAATGGGTGAGGAACAAGGGGTTTTAGGGAGGGTAGGGGTTGTGTGGACCAGGAATTCACACTGAGATTGATTACAGAGAAATTGCGTGAAAAAAAATTAAATGGGGTATGTATATTTTCTGGATTTGGAAAAGCATACGATAGAGTATGCAGGAGGAAGTTGTTCGAAATATTAATGGAAAGTTGGTTGTAAGAGAAATTACTGAAGGAAATCAAAGCTTTTTATGCGAATTGTACATCAAGAGTGAGGGTGAAGAGGGAACTATCGGATTGGTTTAGCAAAGGAGTGGGATTGAGACAGGGGAGTGTAATGTCGCCATGGTTATTTAATCTATTGATGGATGCTGTAGTTAGAGAAATTTAGAGAGAAGGGAAGGGTATTAGGTTGAGAAATATGGAGGTGAATGGGATGTGAATGTTTTACTTTTTGCAGATGATGCGGTGTTGGTGGCAGAATCTGAAGAAAAGTTGAGAATACTTGTGAGAGAGTGTGAGGGGAAACGTGCAAACATGAGATTGAAAGTCAATTCAGCGAAGAGAACAGTTATGAGGATTGGAGGTGGGGAAGAGGAGATGTGGAGGGAGGAATGAGAGGGAATAGAAGTGGGGGGAAGGAAACTTGAGGAGGTGAATGAATTCAAATATCTAGGAATGTTGGTGGAAGGTAAGGTGGGACAGAAAAAGAAGTAAAGAATAGAGTGGTAGAGGGAATGAAAGTGTTAGAGGGGCCTAAGAGAAGTATGGAAGAAAGGAAAAATTTCGAAAGAAACAAAGATAAGAATGCTTGTATGTATTTACCTTCTGTAATGTATGGATGTGAAACATGAATGATAAGTGCTTGGGCGAGGAAATGTCTGAATGTCTTTAAGATGAAAGGTTTGAGAGTGATATATAAATTGAGAAGTATTGATAGAATTAGAAATGAAAGAATAAGGGAGATGTGTAAATGGAAGAGTGGTGTAGTTGATAGAGCGGAGGAGGGTGTGCTAAAATGGTTTGGACACATACGTAGAATGAATGAGAACAGAATGGTGGGCAAGGTACTTAGATTCGAGGTGGATGGGGGTAGGAGGAATGGAAGGCCAAAGTGTAGATGGATGGATGGAGTGAGAGAGATTCTGGATGGAAGAAATTTGAGTTTAGAAGAGGGTAGTAGACTTGCGGAGGACAGAGAGAGAAGATGGAGGGCGGTGGTGAAAGGGGTTGAAAGATAGAAATGGGTATGTTGTAAGGGAATTGTGGCGGGCACCACCTCGGAAAGGTGGGAAAGTGAATAATATATATATATATATAATATATAATAATATATATTATTATATATATATATATATATATATATATATATATATATTAATATATATATATATATATATATATATATATACTTAACGGGCTTTATAAGTCATTCTTAAACAGTATTTGATAATTACAAATAATTTGATGAAATTTAGTATATATATTTAATATATAGTACATGGGAATCATTTAAATCTTCGAAGAGAATAATAATGAAAAAATGTAGCCAAGAAAATCATCCTAACCTAACATAATCGAAACCTATACTTGCTTGAACCAACCTAACCCTAATTCATCCTAACGTATAGGTCAACCTAACATAATCGAAATTATAATTGCTTAAACCAACCTAACCCTAATTCATTCTAACGTAACCTAACCTAACATAATCGAAATTATAATTGCTTGAAACCAACCTAACCCTAATTCATCCTAACGTAACCTAACCTAATATAATCGAAACTATACTTATTGAACCAACCTAAGCCTAATTCATTCTGACTTAGCCTAACAAAAGAGAATTTGATTTTTCACATTATTTCAATAAACACGCGGGTGTGACTCTATTCCTTAGAATGAAGAACTATATCAAATATCAAATTGTAACCTACCCTCATATAAATCTGCTCTCCTGAGGCGATGTCTTCTTGAATGAACCATGGTAAATGAAACCTCGCACTTGGGCCATACCTGAAGGAGGAAAATCGATCAATTTACTTACATAAATAAAAATGAATGAGATTTTAAAGAATTGAGTCGCATTCACATTCACATCCACATCCGGCGAGAAAAATCGGATATTATATAGAACATCCGGACTAACATAGAGCATCCGTATAAAGAATTAACAATATTATTTACAATTTATATAATCACAGATCCACATCGCATCAGACTAAAACGTGATTTCGAAAATCATATATATATATATATATATATATATATATATATATAATATATTTATATATATATATATATATATATATATATATATATATATATATATATATATATATATATAATATATATTATAAAATAAAAATGAAATTGAATATTTTTTTTTTGTAAAAGCAAATTATTATATTAATAACAAACCTGCAGCCAATTCCATGTTGCTTTAATCTGTCTTCCAAAGTTCCTCTCATAATCTGCGTCAACGCTGCTTCTTTTAAAAGACTTTTGCCTTGAATTGGTTCTGTGTAAATACCAGATTTGGAGGTTCGCTTTGTTGGAACAGAATGAGGAGCCAAATTGCTTGGATAATGAGTTACATTCACATCTGTGAGACACTTCATGAGTTTGTTTATAAAAGTAGCGTAAATTAGAACTAGATTTTGGTGTTGGGTATCCATTGGTCCTCTCAACAAAATCTTGACGAATGTTGATACGTGTTGTTGAAAGGTTATAGCAATGAGATTTGGTTGGTGGTAGGTGAGTGATTGGAATGTTATATACTTGGTATTTAATTGGAGGTTTTACCAAGCTTTTATTTGCTTGTTTATCAGTCTTGTTATGATATACCCAAAAATTATTCTTCTGGGCTCCTGTTGCTTTTTTTTCTTCGTATTTTTCAACTTTTCTGCTACTAATAGGAGAAGAGACATAATAATTTTCAGTTCTTTTTCTCAATGAACCAGATTTAGATCCATTTTCTCTGTTATTATATGAGAATGCCTTTCCAACTGAGCCTCCAGTTTGGACTGACGGTCGCTGGTCTATAGGTTTAATTCTTTGTAAGATTTTATACACTGAACGCCGTCCTATAAAACTCTCCACAGTTTGACGAGGATTTAAATTCATGTCTCTCTTTTGATTAACTACGTGTTCTCCCTCCCTCTGGAGGATCTAACTTTTCCTTGTTTTTAAAAGAATCTTCTTTTACTGGAGGGTGGGAAACCTTCTTATCATTTTTCTCTTTTTCCATTAAGCTCACATAGGTATAAATAGAGTTTTCCCGAATCATATTTCTTTTGTTTCCTCTGTGTTCCTTTGGTACTTGGGCTTTGTGACATTTATCATCTATTTCAGAATAAGTAAGATTTTTACTAATACTGTAAATATTAGAACGGCTTCTAGCCTGAACTTCACTACAAGGAGGAGGGACACGAATCCCTTGTATCTCTGACAAAGGTCTTCTTGAAAGGGATGAATCCATATTTTTAGATGGAAACTGACTCTCTTCTGGGGTAGGAATTCTCAAATCAATTTTAATTTGTTGGTTTGACTCCCCTTGTACTTTCCTAATACCGGTTATACCATCAGGGGAATTTTGCATTTCTCTAAAAGAAACTCTCTTCGTATTTCTTGAAAATTTCGAAGCTTTGTATTTTTTTGCTTTATTAACAATAATAGTTGGCATAAAATAACTTTGAAAACTGGACCGTCTTTTACAATTATGAGTCTGGTAACTATTACCATCCGCATCAAACAAAGATGCATAATCATTTTTATTAGTTTCCCTTAAAACTTTTGGTTTTCTTTTATTAAATGAATCTCTAGGGGAAACAAATTTATTCCCTTCAAGTTTTAAATCTTTCAGAAAATATTGGTTGCGATGGTCATACATATGACTTTTTTCGGTCTGAACAGCTACGTCGTTGGAGAATTTGGTATACGGGAAGGAGGGACGCATTCCTTGACGGAGTTTGCGAAATCGTGGGTCTGTGTCACTCATATTTTTAATCATTAATATTGAACGAATAATATTATAGGTAGAGTTTAATCTGAAGAATGTAATAATAATAATATTAAGGTTAATAATAATAATAATAATAATAATAATAATAATAATAATAAATAATTAATTAATTAATAATAATAAATATTCGTTTAATTTTTCTGCTTTCGATATTATATGAAAATGACAAATAAAAAGTATAAAACATAGTTTGCTCTCTCTCTCTCTCTCTCTCTCTCTCTCTCTCTCTCTCTCTCTCTCTCTCTCTCTCTCTCTCTCTCTCTCTCTCTCTCTCTCTCTCTATTGAAAAGAGAATAAAGCTTGTCATTATTCATTCTAACAACTCTATTCTAAATTACTTATTTCAAGATCTAGGCCTTTTTGTGTGTAACTGTAAACCTATTACCCAGATAAAGCCATAATTATTTCTATGAAACTATTTTGTTTCTAATCTGATCCTTTCACAGTTCCCAGAAAGGCTTGAAGTGAATTTCATAAAATTGCAGCAGAGATTTTACCGGTTTTCCAGAAGGACTTTTCCTTTTTTTATCACCTTTCTACTCAGACTTAATTTGTATTTACTTGTTTCAACTTTGTTCCTACAAGTCTTTTTATTTATTTATTTATTCTTACTTTATGTTACATATACATATATAGAAAAATAAATATTTCGAAACTAAAACAGGGGCTTTTTTTTTGTTCAGTATGATGATTCAGCAACTTTTTTATCCTTCAACTAAAAAAAAAAACTAAAATATTGTTTTTAAGATTTAGAATAAAAACCATTACCTCGCTTAAAAACATATAGTTTTTTTCATAAAAAGAAAACGATTAAAAACATTCTTTCTATTTTGAATGTGTCAATATTTTTTTTACATAATATTTAATTAAATAACTATACACTTTTTTCGTACTAATTTTACCATTATTATTGATAACTGCATCAATTCGATAGTAGATTGTAATGCTCCACAGGTACAAAAATACGATAAAAATGATGATCGAAAGGAAAATATAAATCATATAACATGGATTCCTTTGTGCTTTTGTGAATCCTTGAAAAAAATAAATAAATGACCCTATTTTCTGACTACGACCTTGACATATTCCATCAGGTTTGTGCCCTACTCCTAAATAGGTATCCTACCCGTTCGCACAAATATTTATCTAAAAAGGTGGATCTTTAAGATCTTTGGAACTAAATCTTTATACTCAACCAAATTTAAAAATCTTTTAAATTATAAAGAAAATAAACCCCCCCCCCCCCAAAATTAAGATCATATTAATTAAGATCTATACAAATAAATTAATGAATTTATGTAATGTAAATTCAAACATATCTCACAAATTTATAATCATTTTCAATAATTTATAAAAATATTTTAGGCCCCATTTATTTTAGTTTACCGTGGCTCAAACGGTAAAGTGATTGACTCACGTGCTTGAGGGCGCCGGTTCGATCCTACTTCGGGATCCTAGGTATATACTACCTAGAAAAGTTCCTCTCCTCGAATAGGGCAATGCCCGAGAGATGTGAACTTTAATAAAAAAAAAAAATTAAATAAATAAATAAATAAAAAAATCACACCTAATTAATGGAATCAAAGAGAATTAACAAAAATCAGGCTAACGGATTCAGGCTTTTACAAAAGCTTAATCAGTCTGAATAGACTATTTCCAAGTCCTTTCACTAAGAAAATTATTTTTCCTATTTTTCTGCTTCGGAAAATGCTAATACAATTATTCTATGCCTAATCATTACAGAGTCTGATTATCAGATATTTAATATAGATGGAATTAGGGTTCCGGAACAGGTGGAATCCTGAGCTGGGGACCGCAACGGCAACTGTAACCGCAGGATTTGTAGGTGCAGCCGCAGATGGACAAATAAAATACTTTAAAATGAAAGAGCTGCCTCCAAAAAATAGTCGGAGTTGCCAAGATTTTAAAACGATAAAGAAGGAACCAAAAAAAATAAGACCTATTATATATTTTTCCATTATGAAGACGATTTTTCGAGGAATAAGCAGAAGTTTTTTCAGGGTTTTTTTTTTTTTTTTTTATTTTTTTTTATAAAATTTATTGTAAATAAATTTACAAAAAAAAAAAAAAAAAAAAAAAAAACTCATAAATTTCACTGTTTTAAAACAATTATCCATTCTTTTCAAAGCTTCCGGTGACATACATTTACATCATGAGAGAGAGAGAAAGATAAATAAAGAGAAAGTAAGAGAGAGAGAGAGAGAGAGAGAGAGAGAGAGAGAGAGAGAGAGAGAGAGAGAGAGAGAGAGAGAGAGAGAGAGAGAGAGAAAGATATAAAGAGAAAGAGAGAGAGAGAGAGAGAGAAAGAGGGAGAAAGACGGAGAGAAAAAGAGAGATAAAGGGAGAGAGAGAAAGATATAAAGAGAAAGAGAGAGAAAGGGAGAGAGAAAGAGAGAGAGAAAAAGAAAGAAAGAGAGAAAGAGAGAGAAAGAGAAAGGGAGATATATATATATATATATATATATATATATATATATATATATATATATATATATATATATATATATATATATATATATATATATATATATATAAAAGAGAAAGAGAGAGAGAGAGAGAGAGAGAGAAAAAAGGGAGAGAAAGAGAGAAAGGGAGAGAAAGATAAAAAAAAACGAGAGAGAGAGAGAGAGAGAGAGAGAGAGAGAGAGAGAGAGAGAGAGAGAGAGAGAGAGAGAGAGAGAGAGAGAGAGAGAGAGAAAGAGACATAAAGAGAAAGAGAGAAAGGGAGAGAGAAAGAGAGAGAAAAGAGAAAATATATATATATATATATATATATATATATATATATATATATATATATATATATATATATATATATATATATATATATATATATATATATATATATATATATATATATATATATATATATATATATATATATATATATATATATAGGGAGTTGGTGGCCTCCGGTAATGGAGTTGGTGCCATCAGGAATTTGCAGCCTGCTCTTCCGGATGCATGATCTGTTTTTTTCATTAATTTCTGCAACATTCGCGGTCTTCATTCCAATCCTCACTTTGTTGAACATCACCTCTCTTCTTCTAGACCTCACCTCTTATTCTTGACCGAAACTCAGATGTTTGTGCGTTCTGATAGCAAACCCTATTCTGTTTCTTCATACTGTCTCTATCCTCAATTTTCAGCCAAAGGCGAATGTTGCGCATACGTGCGAAACGATGTTGTTCGTTGTTGTGCCTCTAATTTGGAGTCTTCCGAAATTATCTACTTTTGCCATTCTACGACTAAATTCATTTGTTTTGTTTATTTATCTCCTAATTCTACTTGTTATCCTAAATTCTTTGACTATCTAAACTCCAAAATAGAGCACATTCTCTCTTCTTCTCCTTTCTCTGAAATCATTATATTAGGTGATTTCAATGTTCACCACCGCCAATGGCTTTCTTCTATTTCTCATGATACAGCTGGTGAACGTGCCTTCCATTTCGCTATCCAAAATGACCTTGAACAGTTAGTGCAGCTCACTACTCGTATCCCTGATCGTCTTGGAGATGAACCCAACATTCTAGACCTTTTCCTAACTTCTAATCCTTCTCCTTATACTGTTAAACTCTTTCCTCCTCTGGGTTCCTCCGATAATCTTATCTCTGTATCCTCTTCTATCTCTTCAAGTCTTCCGCAAGAAAGACCCACTTCTGTTGAAAGGAAACGTTTGTGGCATTTCGGTGCCGCAAGCTGGTCGTACCTGCGGTCGAACTTCTTTGATTTCCTGTGGAATGATTATTGCTTCCGTGGGAGGGGTCTCTCGGAGTGTGCTTAACGCATAACCGAGGTGATTCTCTACGGCATGGAGGCGTACATTGCATTTTCTTTCCCTTCTACTAAACATAACAAAACTTGCTTTAACTCTACTTGTTCTCACGCTATCCGTCGCAGAGGTGCTGCCTTCAAGGATTACCGTCGTTTTCAAACTTCAGAAACTCACGCAAGTTATATTTCATCCCTGAATCATGCAAAGTCTATCCTTCGTAACACTAAAAACTCTTTTCTCCGTAGAAAATGCAATAATCGTTCCGGCTACTCGTCTTCGCGTTCTTTCTGATATTTTGCAAAAAATATCAACTCTAACTTTGCTCCTTTCTCTTTCCCTCCTTTAGTATCTTCTGACAGCACAACTGCTATTTTACCTTCTTCTAAAGCTGAACTCTTCGCTCAAACTTTTGCCTCTAATTCAACCTTAGACGATTCCGGAGCTATTCCTCCTCCTCCTTTATGTCTAAAATTATAATTTCTTCTAAAGATGTCATTTCTGCTTTCTTTGAGCTTAACAATAAGAAGGCGTACGGTCCTGATGGTATTCCTCCTGTGGTTCTCAAAACTTGTGCTTCCGAGCTTGCACCCTGCCTCGGTAAACTTTTTCGTCTTTGTCTATCTACTTCAACCTTCCCTTCTTGCTGGAAACGTGCGCTCATTCAGCCTGTGCCGAAGAAGGGGGATCCCTCTCAACCCTCCAACTATCGTCCCATTTCTTTAACCTCCGTTCTTTCTAAAGTTTTCGAATCTATCCTTAACAGGAAGATTTGGAAACATCTCAATTCTTCTAATCTTATCTCTGATCGCCAGTATGGTTTTCGTAAGAAACGCTCTACAGGTGATCTTCTTTCCCTACTCATTGATTCTTTGTCCTCCGCTCTTCGGCATTTCGGTGAATTCTTTGCTGTCGCGCTGGACCTATCGAAAGCCTTCGATAGGGTCTGGCACAAAGCTTTGATTTCCTAACTTCACTCTTTCAGTATCTATCCTTCCCTCTGTGATATTCTCTCTAATTTCCTTTCCGGTCGTTCTATAGCAGCTGTTGTAGACGGCCACCGTTCTTCCTTTAAACCTATTAACAGATAACACTTTTTCTACTTTTTATTAATGATTTTCTTTCTATTACTTCATCTCCTATCCACTCCTATGCTGATAACTCCACACTTCATTAGTTTGAAAGACGTCCATCCCAACAGCAGTTATTAGACTCGAGAAGGGTAGCCTTGGAGCAACTAACCTCTGATCTTTCACGTATTTCAAATTGAGACAAAGAAAACATGGTTGTTTTCAATGCCTCAAAAATTAATTTCCTCCATCTCTCCACTCGACACAATCTTCCACACAACTATGATATCTTCTTCGAAAACACACAACTCAAACCTTCATCCGTTCTTAATATTCTTTTGATCGTGATCTTTCTTGGAAAGATCACATTATTTCTCTCTCTAAACAAGCTTCTAAGAAGTTGGGTGTTCTGAGGCGCCTTCAGAATTACTTCACGTCCACCCCAGTTGCTTTGCTCTGTATAGGGGTGTTGTTCCTCCCTATATGG
The DNA here is from genome assembly GCA_009176605.1 of Armadillidium nasatum. NCBI lineage: Eukaryota > Metazoa > Arthropoda > Malacostraca > Isopoda > Armadillidiidae > Armadillidium > Armadillidium nasatum. The sequence goes on from SEYY01003855.1 coordinate 39,982, forward strand.
AGCATGCTTCACAAATCTG
>SEYY01003855.1:45000-75871 GCA_009176605.1 Armadillidium nasatum
GGAGGTCAATGGAGCCCGGAAGTAGGAAGTGCTTCCGGAAGCTCTTTCGGGAAACGGAGTTTCCAGTTTTTTCTTCCGTGCTTCCCTCGACGACGATTTCGTTCTGGCTCAAAGCGCGAATCTTCAGGTCATCCTGATTGAATCCGTGGACGTCCAATACAATCTACGAGGGAGGAAAGGTCACCTCTGATTAGTATTAGTAAATGTGACATTATTATAATAATAATAAAACAATAATGATAATAATAATAATAATAATAATATTATAATAATGATAATAATAGTAATAATAATGATTAAGATACCTTGTTATAGTGATCATCTTCACTAAGAGTTGACATTTGGCTTTCTGTTGTGATTCGGTGATCCCGGAGTGACTTAAAAAAGTTGAGATCGTCAACAAAAGAAGACGTTCTTTGGAAGCGATTCATTTTGTTTCTCAGAATAGTTTCGAACATAGATCTCGAGTCCTGGAAGAAGGAGTCGTCGAAGAAATGACCTCTTGGGATAATAAAAAGATTGAACAAAGGTTTTGTCACTATTTCTCGAGTTTCAACCTCTCTCGATGTATTTTGATTGCTTGCATTTGCCTCCTGTTGTATTTCGATATTTTGCCCTGTTTTCTTCTCGACTTGGGTGTCGATAGAAGAACAAGAGGTGCTCGTCGACAAAATATCTTGTGACAGATCAGCACTCGTCTTACTGGAAGTGGAAACCGAGGAAATTTGGCTCGTCAACTGGGAAGCTGAAGAATCTTCTGTCTCTCCTTCTACTGATACAGGAACGATATATCCTCGCTTTGAATCCGATTCCTGAACAGATCGGGTTTCAGTTTTTGTATTTTGAACTATGCCAGTTGAGTCAACTACAAGAGTTGGTTTTATTTCTCTAGATTTCAATTCTTGTTCAATTTGCGTCGACAAAGGAACAGACTTCTTATTCATCAAAAGAAGTTTGTTCTGAAAATATAATTCATATTTCATAAACATTGTTTAAAATATCCTTAAAAAATTAATACTATAGAAGCTAAATGATAAAAAAAGTATTCCGAATTTTAACACAAGACAAAAAAAATATAAAAAAGTTTACCTTTTTGGGAACTATAATTGTTAGAATTCCTTCTTCCGACAAAGCTGTTGAAGTTCGTTCAAGATCGACGTAATCTGGAAGCTGGAATGTCCTATTGGAAGCTGTGCTTCGACACAGAACCTCCTTTCGATTTTTCTGATGCTCCTTCAATCGAAATTTCATTAACACCTGTGACTCGAACCTTCAACTCTTTCTCTTCGAAGCCATAAACATCCAATACAATCTATAATAATAATAATAATAATAATAATAATAATAATAATAATAATAATAATAATAATAATAATAATAATAAGAAGAAGAAGAAGAAGAAGAAGAAGAAGAAGAAGAAGAAGAAGAAGAAGAAGAAGAAGAAGAAGAAGAAGAAGAAGAAGAAGAAGAAGAAGAAGAAGAAGAAGAAGAAGAAGAAGAAGAAGAAGAAGAAGAAGAAGAAGAAGAAGAAGAAGAAAGAAGAAGAAGAAGAAGAAGAAGAAGAAGAAGAAGAAGAAGAAGAAGAAGAAGAAGAAGAAGAAGAAGAAGAAGAAGAAGAAAAAGCATAGATAAAATAAACGTTAACTCCACTTTTCATTTCATAAAATATTAAATTTACTTTATAGTTATTATCATCATCCAAAATGGTTGAAGTGGTTTGACTGCTCTTTACGACGGAGGAAGACTCGTCTTTGACTGCCCTTTTGGGCCTCTTCTTCAGTATTAATCAACGATGAGTGATGGAACTTGGTAAAGGCTTCTTTAACTTCTTTTTCGATTGATTTGCGGGCGTCCTCGAAGACGGAGTCGTTGTAGAAGCTTCCTTTAAGGTTGATTGGGATGAACCCTTGAAGAAGGGGTAGTTCTTGTAATGCTTGTGTGTTCTTGCTGCTGGTGTTGATGTTGTTGTTTTTGTTGTTGTTGCTGTTGTTGATCTTGCTGCTGCTGTTGAATATTAACAGTCTGAATAGAAGTAGTATCATCAAGTTGAATTGGGACTCGGTGTTCCTTCGTAGTTGAGTCAATTGTTGATAAATTACTAATTAATTTTGCTGACTCATCTACAAGTCTTTGCGACTCTTTAATGATGTCGGACGATTGACTTGAAACTTGAGCTTGTATCTTTAACCTGAGTGATATCCTCTCTCGCAGCTGGTCTCACGTCAACAGGAACCTGTGGCTGTTGCCTATTGTCAATGTCCTCGCAAAGCTTGACAGTTCTTTCTAGTTTATTCAAAAGACTCTGAGAATCTGTGAGATTGTAGGTAGACAGAAGTTCCTCAGTGGAAACGGAATTGGATTCCTTTTTAGTTTGGCTTTCTTGAACAACCGGAAGAACATGTTCACGGCGAGAGTTCTGAACATCCGACACTTGAGTGGTTTGTTTTTCCTGTTCTTTTTTTATTACATTTTGTAAGTGAGATGATGCTTCACTTCGAACGGGAATTGGGTAGTCAATGCTCTCAGGCTAAAAAAATTAATATATATATATATATATATATATATATATATATATATATATATATATATATATATATATATATATATATATATATATATATATAATTATATGTCAATATGTATGACTGCATTAAAAGCTTACCCTTTTAGGGACGATAATGGTAAGTATTCCTTCAGAAGAAAGAGCTGAAGTTGATTCTCGAATATTAACTGAAGAAGGAAATTGGAAGCGCCTCTTGAATGTGTTGGAACAGCTGGTGTACTCAGTCTTCTTTTCGACACAGCCTTCGACAAGGAGCTCAGTTTCACTCACTGCTCTGACCTTTAGATCTGCTTCTGAGAAACCGTGAACGTCCAAAACAATCTGGAAATAAATGACTTTTTTATTTTAAACTACTTTTAGCTACTCCACTCCTGTGGAGAAAAACTTTGAGAGAAGATTCATGATCATAAGAATTAAAAGGAAATTAAAGCTTTTGTTTTTTGGTATGGTGTTGGTGTTTACCTTTCTTTAAAAATTACGAACAGTTTAAGTCATTGTATTTACCTTATGTTCTTTGGAATCTTCCGTAACAGAAATGGCTTGAACATTTTCTTCTTTGGTTTCACGCACTTTTCTAAAAATCCGATCGTCCTCTACCGAATCAATTCGTCGAAGAGTTTTTTGCATCACCTCGTCGACAGATTGCTGGAAGTTTTGTCGAACGTTTTCGAAGTATGAATCATCGAAGAAACTTTTCTTGGGTACAATTTGAAGGTCCCAAAAATTCCCCTTGGAGAAATCATCAGAAATGAGAGATGAGAAATTCTTTTTATTCTTTTCAATCGCTTCTTCGACGGTGTTTGTTCGCAAGTTTGTTTCTTCCTTTCGGACTTCGGATGTTTGTTTTTGGGACGAAGATTTTACTTCCGATTCACTCTTTATTTCTTCAATCTTAAAATAAACAAAACAATTATAAAATATATTATTAAAATCTCCCCTTCATTCTCCTTTCCTCTATGAACTTTTCTGAGCATTGAATAAACATTTAAACTCTGTACCAAATTCCCCATCTTAAATCATCCTTAAATGCCTAAACGCAACACAAATAACTCATGACTAATAGGCGCATCTGGTGAAATTCGCGCCAAATCTGCTTTCGTCTTTAAAAAGGTAACTTGGCAACTCGCTCAGAAAAAAAATTATAAATGTTTGTTATTATTATTTTTTTTTGGTTCCCGAGCCTTATTTAGAAATAAAATGGGCAAACCGTAAAATTATTATTATTATTATTATTATTATTATTATTATTATTATTATTATTATTATTATTATTATTATTATTATTATTATTATTATTATTATTATTATTATTATTATTATTATTATTATTATTATTATTATTATTTATTATTATTATTATTATTATTATTATTATTATTATTATTATTATTACAGTGAAGCAAAAAAATAAATAAATAAATAAATAAAAAAATAAAATAAAAAAATATAAATAATTTAATATAAAATGAAATAAAAAAATTATAAATAGAAATGTATAAAAATGAAATTGAAAATATTAAAATAAATATAAATGAAAAATAAAATAATAAATATATATATATATATATATATATATATATATATATATATATATATATATAATATATATATATATATATATATATATATATATATATATATATATATATATATATATATATATATATATATATATATATATATATATATATATATATAATAAAAAGTTAAATTAAAATATTTTACAAAATATTTAATAAAATATAATAATAAAAAAAATAAAAAAAATAGTAGTAATAATAATAATAATAATAATAATAATAATAATAATAATAATAATAATAATAATAATCCTTACCTTTTTGGGGATGTTGACAGTGAGGACATTATCTGAAGAGAGGACAGATGAAGAGTCCTGAACAAGAGCGAGTCCTGGAAGGCTGAATCTCCTCCTGAAGGATCTTTTAGAGAATCCGTTCCTCCGTCACTTAACCTCCTGATGTCCTTCGAACAATGATTTCGTTGGGACCTGAAACTTTTACTTGAAGGTCTGCGTCAGGAAAAGCCCTCTACGTCCATTACTATCTATAATTATTATTATTATTATTATTATTATTATTTTATTTATTTATTTTTTATTTTTTTTATATTAAAGTATTGAAAGTAATTTTCGAATCATTATTAATATTAATTTAATTTTTTTTTCTTGAATTTTGAATTTTATTTTTTTTTTCCATCCTGAAATTTAGCACTAATTATTTAAATTTCCAGTATTAAAGACTATTAACCTTACCTTATACTTATCGGATTCTTCAGCTATTTTGGCTGTTCTGTCTGTTCCTAATAACTGTCGATCTCTGAGACGACGATACGATTTGAAGGAGTCGTCACTTCTGATGAGGTCATATTCACGAAGAAGGTCCTTTGCTGCATTTTCAAAATGGTTTCTGTAGCCGAGGAATCCGTCATCACTGAAGAAATCTCCTCTTCTTTGAATACGAAGAGGGAGGTTCCAGTTGTCGAAGGCAGAGAGTGTTTGTATGTGAGAGGCCATTTTGTTTTTCTCAGCGAAACAAAGACTAATAACTAATTAAATGGCAAACGAAATGCAATAAATAGTCACGAAACTTTAAACTGAAAGTTTTAAAATATTATCTAAAGCGATCAACTTATTCGTTATGTATCAATCACTGATCTTAGGAGGTAACTGTTGGATAGAGAAACCCGTTTTCTTTTAAATGCAGTCAAAATTGGAGAAGTTCCAATCGATTTGTCTAGAAGAGCCAAAAACGATGGTGAAGATGCCAAAACAAATCCCAGTCATCATGATAAAAATAAAGGTTATGACGTACGTACATAAATACTTCTCATTCTTTAATGTATAACACGGCGATTTAATTTGATGACAAAGATTACAAAAATAGGGCAGGATACACTATTTACAGAAGCATAACTGTAGACTTAGCAACACTTCAACATTGTTTCGTCACGTGGGTTCCGTTCTGTCAAATTTTTGTAGTGATTAGGTAAATATTAGGAAAATAAAATTTAAAATCAAGATATGACTCATATTCAGAAATATTTACAGAAAAAACTACAAGATATTTATATTAAACAATAATAAAAAAAAAAGATATTTTACGTTAAATCAGAGATGAATTGAACAGCCAATAAGAAAGCTAGCTTCACACCCTCTTGAATTTTTTCTTCTTCTTCTTCCGGTGTCGTAAGCATCTTTTCGGTGGTTCAACAAAAGGTGGACCAAATGTAAACACGTGAGTAATAAAGGGTCTGAGCAATTAGGACAAAAATAATTCAACAGTTTCAGAAATTTAGTGAAGAATAAAAAGAAAATGTAAGAGACTGGTATGTTATAAGTTATAACATAAATTCTTTTACAAATAATTTACGTGACACCTAGAACTCCCACTACACACTCACACACACATATATATATATATATATATATATATATATATATATATATATATATATATATATATATATATATATATATATATATATATATATATATATATATATATATATATATATATATATATATATATATATATATATATATATATATATATATATATATATATGGCCAGACTGCACTTTAGCATCCTTAAATATTTCAAAAACTACTAAGCGTACGTTAAAAAGGATAACATTTTTGGAATCCTTGAAAAATTTTGATAAAGAATAAATTTGGAAATAAAAAATAAAAAAAACTTTTAATAATTTTAATAAGTACGTAATTAATAGTTTATTAATACGTTTAAAGACATCGTACGTTTGGCAGAGTCTCTTTTTGTGAGATAAATTTCTCCAATTTGGAGGAAGATAAATTTAGCGATTGAGTAAGAATAGTGTAAAAAAAATGTGATATATATATATATATATATATATATATATATATATATATATATATATATATATATATATATATATATATATATATATATATATATATATATATATATATATATATTATATTTATATATTATAATTATAATTATTATATTTATAATTATTATTATTTTTCTTTTTCTTTTTATTATTTATGTTTATCTTATATTTGTTATTTTACTTTGTTATATTTATTATTATTATTTTCCTTTTTCATATATTTATTATTTTTTTTTGTAATATTTATTACTATTTTATTTTGTTGTTTATTATTATTTTTCCTTTGTTATATTTATCATTTTTCTTTTGTTCTATATTTGTTATTACGTCATTCTATTTCTTTTAAAAATAAACTGCAAATAAAAATGGGCTTGTAGATGCAAGGAAAAAACTTTATTTTATTTTTATCAAATAATATAACATACAGTATATACACATATAATAGATTGCATAGCATTTTATTAATATAGCATGCATACAGAAAACAACAACAATATATATATATATATATATATATATATATATATATATATATATATATATATATATATATATATATATATATATATATATATATATATATATATATATATATATATCAATTACATAATAATTATTGCACGACATAAACCTTTATAAACATTTTCAAAATATTAACATTTTTTTATATAAAGTAAGCGACGTATCATTATTATTATTTTTTGCATTTCATTCATTCATTATTATTATTCTCATTATTATTATTATTATTATTATTATTATTATTATTATTATTATTATTATTATATATTATTATTATTATTGTTTTTCTTCTTATTTATTTTTACTTTTGTAATTTTTTTCCTCTTCATTTTGTATTTATTTTCATCATCTTTATTATTACGTCATTCTTATAATTTTTAAAAATCAATGTACAAGTAACAATGGGTTAGGAGTAAGGAAAAAACTTTATTTTTTTTATTATTAATAAAAAAAAAAAAAAAAAAAAAAAAAAAAAAAAAAAAAAAAAAAAAAAAAAAAAAAAAAAAAAAAAAAAAAAAAAAAAATATATATATATATATATATATATATATATATATATATATATATATATATATATATATATATATATATATATATATATATATATATATATATATATATATATATATATATAATATGATTTGGCTGTCGTCGGGAGTGGAGGTGATTAAATCAGATGGGAAAAGAAAAGATAGAAGAATCAGATGGAAGAGAAGAAAAGACATAGCAGCTATCACAATCTATTCTGAAAATTGGAAAGATTGTTTAGAGAACGTTGTAGAATTGTATTGAAAAGGAAATTATTTTCCGAACTGAAGATAATAACAGGTTTATTTTAAAATATATTTTTCTGAAAAATATTTTCAAGAAGCAAAATTAAATGAATCACAATTAAATTATTTTCAAAATTTCTGGAGGAGCAACAAAACTTTCAATCAACATACTTTCGGCTTAAGTGGAAAATTCAACATTAGTACTAAGAATATAAAATTTAAAAACACGAGTTTGGATTGGGTAACAAGGTTGGATCATGAAGAATAATTCTTCGTATAGTTCTAGGGTCTGGGATTCATTTTAACCAGTTTTTTTTTTTTTATGTCTTCCCATGTACGGCTGCAGGAATTTTCCTGCAGTCGACGCCACCCTGCATCATGCGGGATATGGTGTAGTGTGTATATATATGTATGTATGCATATATATATATATATATATATATATATATATATATATATATATATATATATATATATATATATATATATATATATATATATATATATATATATATATATATATATATATATATATATATATATATATATATATATATATATATATATATATATATATATATATATATATATATATATATATATATATATATATATATCATAAATCCTTACATTTTGCTTTAGAAGATAAAGCTATTTATGGTTTTTACATTTTGCTTCTTAGTAGATAAAACTATGATTTTTTAAAGTATCAAAATACGCCCTAAAGCTAAATACCCCTTTTAAATGGCAACACCAAAATGTTGCTACTTTTGAACATGATGGGCAAGTCTATGATGATGGGAGACTTAGGAAATTTCTCTAGCCACGTTGGTAGCTAGATTAAAAATGTAACAGTGTGTTATAAAAATCAATATCTCCCACATCGATGAAGATCTTCCAGAACATAATGTATTAACTAATTAATAACCTTTCTTTACACATTAATTGTTTTTTGGATATCAGGATATTAATTCTGACCTCTTGTAACTATTTAGAACTTGATTTATAGACAGTCTGCTCTATTGTAAATTTGCCTATTTTGATTTTAATTATTTGATATAGAGTAGACCCGTTAGGCATTCTACTGGGTTTAAAATTTGACTTTACCAAATGACATTAACTGTATAAAAGTTCTAATTTGTGGCTTGAGTTAAGATTTATTGCCCTAGTATTTGAATGGCATTTGTTCTGTTTGAAATATAGCCTTTAACGTTCATAAGGCGAAAATTCCTATATGAACTTTTCGGAAATCAAGAAAGTTATTGCTTAAGTTTGGCTTTTGAGGCTCCTTTAATTTTCGGTGAGTAATATTGGATTTTTGTTGAGTTTAATAACCCTTTTCTTTAGGCTAATATTTCTTAGTCTGGTTTACGTTACTTTAAAAATAGGACAGACAGTCACAATACTGTTTAATTAAGTCTTCAGGATTTCTATAAAAAGTAAATTTCCGTTTAATATATATAATATATATATATATATATATATATATATATATATATATATATATATATATATATATATATATATATATATATATATATATATATATATATATATATATATATTATATATATATATATATATATATATATATATATATATATATATATATATATATATATTAAAAGTTCTGGCAACATTGAAAATTATAGCAGCTAATATTAATCGATTTTGGCAACCAAGGCTTTGTGCATATTTTGTTTGGTCGCATCATAGACTTTTGGGTCGCATATGAAAGCCCTGATCAGGTTCTTGTTCTTGTTGAAGACGTATATTATTGGTGAAAAGCGTAGATATTTTCTAGTTGAATAAATGGTTATAGGTTTTTCTGGATAATATTTTTGGTTTTATTCTTATTATTATCCTTCAGGATCTTTTAAAATATCATAATAGCAACCTGGTCAAAATATAGTCAAAGGGCATTTTCGTCTATCTATACTACATTACGCAATATGTATTTTCGGCAGAATTTTTCAATGCCATTTTGAAAAACTGTATTTTTAATGATTTAAAAAATTTTAATTTTTGTAAAAAATTTTTTATACATAAAATCCTTTTCCATTAATCAATTAACCATAAAAAATAATTTTTTTAAGAATTTCATCTATGTAGTTAGACTGGGTAAAATTTTTTTTACTTCATCTCTTAAAGTGTTACCAAATTGGTTAACAGGTTATTCTGACAAAGAATTACCATAGTCTAATAATATAAAAAAAGGTAAAAGTGACCAAATTTTTTCCTTCATACATATCGAAACTATGAAGATGAATTGTTGTAAAATCATATTTTTTTCCGTAAATTTAGCAGCAAAAAAGAATTTTATTCAGTGAAAAAAAAAAAAAATAATAATAAAAAATATGGTAATATATGTAAAGTGTGACTTGTTTAACTTTTTAAAATCTAAATAAAAAATATTTTTATATTATATAAAGTTTTCTAGTAAAAATATTGGTAATTGTAGCGTTCAAAAGTGGATTTTTTCGTACGAGACAAGGTTGCTGAAAATACCTACATACCTACGGGTTGCTAGTTCGATTGAAACTACTTATTCACGCATTGCGAGTTCAACTGAAACTGATACGACGTGCCGTTTTTTTTTGTTTTCTTCTCAGCGTAACTACAAAAAGGAAATGATATGTTTGCTTATTTTTTTGGTTAATCGACGAATGCCAAATTATTTTGTAAGAAAAAAAAATTAAAAACTTAAATTAAAAAAAAAAGTTTAAAATAATAGGAATAATTATGACGTCATAATATCGTTTGCCGCCATTATAAAACTCTCACGTGCCCTCGTTGGTGAGGCCGCTCTCAAAAAAAAAAAAAAAAAAATCTTTCAATGTTTTGACGAGTTGCTATATTTTAAAATATGGTGAAGCTAAAAATGGAAATAATAGTTAAAATTTACAAGAATTTTGCATGATGCGGGATATGGGGTAATGTGTAATAATAATAATAATAAGTTACTATATATATATATATATAATATATATATATATATATATATATATATATATATATATATATATTATATATATATGAGAGAGAGAGAGGAATGTAAGTGAAAATTTATCACCATCACTCACGGGTCAGGGGGTACGGGGGGCAGAGCCCCCCGTAGACAAATGATCGTGTGCCATGCATTTACGATTTCATTGCTGTACTGCAATAATGCATATTTTTATAATACAAGTTGCAAATGCATGGCACACGAGCAGTTTGTCTACGGGGGGCTCTGCCCCCCGTACCCCCCGACCCATGAGTGGTGGTAATAAAATTTTCACTTATATTTCTATCTCTATATATTATTATTATTATTATTATTATTATTTATTTTATTAGTTATTATTATTATTTTATTATTATTATTTTTATTATTATAATTATTATTTTATTATTTTTTTATTTTATATATATATATATATATATATATATATATATATATATTTTTTTTTTTTTTTTTTTTTTTAACGCCAATGATCCAGCAACCTTGTCGTATCACAAATTCTTAGGCTATGTTGTTAGTTTCAAATTCCTACGCGTAGTTCTAGTCGAACTCCCAACGCGTAGGTATATTAGCAACCTTGTCTCGTACGAAAAAATCCACTCCCGTGAACGCTACAATTACCAAAATATTTTAAAAGTAATGATTGCATGAGTCTCTAATCCTCTACTTAAACCATATGGAATGAAATAGAGAACTTAAAGTTGTCCTTGGGGTCTGTTCCATAACCTACCAAGTACCCATGCACGGTAATGAATTTAGGATAATTGAAAATTTTGTTGACACAAATAATTAACTTTGGGGTCTGTACCCATCCATGGTAATGAATTTAAGACAATTAACTATAGGGTCTGTACCATGTATGGTAATGAATTTCAGAAACTTATGGGTTCTGTATCATAACCCACCAAGTACCCATGCATGGTAATGAATTAAAGATAATTAACTATGGGATCTGTATCATAACCCACCAAGTAATTAACTGCATGGTAATGAATTTAAGATAATTAACTAGAACATGCATAAGTGTAAAATTTTGCTGTATAATTTTCATTAATTTTTTTTTTACCAAAAAAAAAGAAAGAATGTATAAATTAAATTTTTTTTTGTTTTTTAATTTTATTTTTTTAAATCATTTTTAAATTTTAATTTTTAAATTTTTTTTTTTTTTTTTTTTTTTTTTTTTTTTTTTTTTTTTTTTTTACAGTATATATATATATATATAATATATATATATATATATATATATATATATATATATATATATATATATATATATATATATATATATATATATATATATATATATATATATATAACTCATCTCCAGATTCCTTATAACTAAAATCATTTTATTTTAAATGTATTTTAATAGATCCATAAATTGAATAATATTTGGAAACTTTTTAAATTGGTAACTATAACTAAAATTGTTTTATTTTGTAAATGTATTTTAATAGATCCATAAATTGAATAATATTTGGAAACTTTTTAAATACATTTACAAAATAAAACAATTTTAGTTATAAGGAATCTGGAGATGAGTTCATCTCATATATATATATATATATATATATATATATATATATATATATATATATATATATATATATATATATATATATATATATATATATATATATATATAATATTATATAATATTGTATCATTTTATTAAGGGAATCAGTTTGATTCTACTAAATTTAGGACAGGGTCAAATTTTTTGTAAAAATTTTTTATTATTTGACTGATAGAGCTGAAAATTTCCGTATAGATAGCTTTTTTCTAATGAAAAATGTTCTATTTCTAATGTTTTTACAAGGAATTAACCATTTAGAAGTTATTTGGGGCCAAAAGTTGGAAATAAAATGAATAGCAGGGTCAAACCACTGGTCCACATAAGCTGAAAATTTTAACTGAGTAATCTTAGGCCCCAATTTCTTGATTTTGTAGTATAGGATTTTTGATATCACGTCTAGAAAAAAAGTTATAAGCACTCAAATTTTTTTTTTTGTAAAAAAACTTACCCAACTGGATAAAAAAATTATTTAAAAAAATATATAAACTGCAGTTTTTTTTCTTTCTATTTTTGGATATTGTTTAGAGGAGGGATAGATCTACAACTTTTATTTAGAGCATTATTAAATGCTATTTGTTTGAAGAAAGATATAGCCTCTCAAACTTTTGGAATTTTTGAAAATTGGTCAAAAAATGGACCATTTTTGAGGGGCTATATCTCAGAACAAATTAATTGGATTGAATAACATATAAGGAATTTGTAGTCCCATAACACTTCTATATACCTGCGAAAAATAAGAAATGTAGTTATAGAATTTTTTTTTATTATTATTTTAGTTTCAATAGTTGGTTAGTTTTGTGCTAATAAAATTTTCTGTATAACTCTAGGAATAAAGTTCTCCTAGAAGCTTTTGTAGCCAATAGATTTAGGAATACACACACAGACACATTTAAAACCAAAAAAATTTTCAAGTGGCCTCACTGCAGATTTAAACATTGCTTAAATTTCCAAAATAACTTTCAAAATGGTGTATTCCTCGTAAAAATGTTAGGGAAAGAGTTTTTTCGTTGGGAAAAAAACTATCTATATTGAAATTTTCAGGAGAAATGGATGAAAAAAAAAAAAAATGGATCCATGTCCTATAATTATAAAGCAAAGTTTGCCTAAAGGGAGTTGGAGTACTGAATCATGACTACTTTTTTGAGGAGCTGAGAGTCATTTTTATTATTAATTAATTAATTAAGTAATTTATTAATTATTATTTTTATTAAAAAAAATTTCTTTGATTACTATTAAACTTATCATTATTGGTGTTATTAATATTGTGTAAAGTCACTGATTAAGTGTCAAATTTTTTCTTTTATCATACCCAGGAAATTTTTTTTTTAAAAGAGTCAGGTGTTGGGAGTCAGCAAATATTACCAACTCATAAGAGAAAAGTCAAATAATTTTTACTCTATTCACCACCTCTAGTTTTGGTAACCCTTTTCTTGAAACTTAAAAATCTTTTAATGAGAATAATCGCTAGACTATGCATACTCTCAAGATGAGTAACAGTAAATACAAACAAACAACAGCTGATTAAGAGTGATCTTTAAAAACCACAAAACCATAAGATTTTTAGAAAGCCATTATTAAGAAATTGACAAGTGTTTAAGGTGATTTGTCTAAAAAAAGACCGATTGATAGCCTAGATTGTGACATCACCATAAAAAGTATCCCAATAATTTTTGGAAAGTAAAATCTCACCCATTATAACTAGACTTTTTTTCCATATTGCTGCATTCTGTCTTAATTTCATATAACAAGATCCAAATATTTGACTATTAACTACTCCTCTATAAATGCCCCTTTTCTATATCATTTGCTAAATAGAAAAATGTCTGTCCATAAAGATTCATTCAACCTCAAAATTGACCATGGAACTCAACCTTTGCACAATCTGAATCAATTTTTAATGTGAAGTCAAATTGTATCCTAAAGAGTTTCAAACATAATTAATGGTGAAAAATAATTTTATCCATGTTTAATTAAAACAGTGTCCGCAGACTCTAATTTGTCTATTTTATGTAACCAGAAACAGTTTAAGGTATAAAGAATTTAAATTTCAAAATGACCATAATTTTTAATGTAAATATAAAATAAAGTTATATTGACACTTAGGAGAGGAAAATAACCCGTAAGAAATATTAATATCAGAATTGTTATAAAAATTGTTTCTTTTTCTTCACAGATTGTTAACTATTTAAAGATATTTCTATTAAAATTAAAGTAAAAATGAATATCAAATCTGAAATTGAAATTAAGACAGAAGAATTGGTCCCAGAATATGATTTTTCTCAGGAGTTTCAGGTAATGTTCAATATATATATATATATATATATATATATATATATATATATATATATATATATATATATATATATATATATATATATATATATATATATATATATATATATATATATATATATATATATATTGGTTTACAATTGTAAGTAGAAAAGAGTAGAGCAATAAAAGTGATTGTGTAAAAGAGCTTTAAATAATAAAAGAGATTATAGGCAGTGAGTGAGGATGAGAGTTTTGATGGAAAGCTATGCTTCTATAGATTCTACCTTTCCAAAGAGTTGTATACATGTGTACTCCATCTAAAAATGAATGGGACCTATGGTGGGATAAAGAAGTTCTGAATGTACCTCAGAGATACTTAACTTCAACTTCATGAAAGAGTATTTTGGGTAAGAAATAATATGATCTATCATATAAAGGGGAATCCCAAGCATAATGAGGATGTACGAAGTTTTCCTTTGTGTTTGTAAAGATGTTATAATTGTGTGGGAAATTGTTGAAGACAAATGAAGTAATTATGTTCTTTAGGCTTTGAAAACCACTAGAGATATACCGATACCAGTAAAGAGGCCGATACCGATACTCTATTTTTTAGGTGCCGAATACCGATACTTTAATTATTATAAGAAATACACAGTAATAAGATAGAACATTTGTGTACTTCTAGGCAACTGAGGATTGCATTCCCTGTACAACCAATACTTAGTTATGTATTTCATGGTTGTGCCCAAGTATATTATATAAATTAAAATATTATCTGTTAGGAATAATAAATGTTTAGAACAGGGATGGAGAGTCGGAGTCGGTAAATTAAGCGACTCCTACCGACTCCCTTCCCTACTCACCTAGTTTGTACCAACTTTTTAGTTTTTAAGACTTTTTTTTTTTTTTTTATAAAAAAAAATTTTTTTTTTTTTTTTTTTTTTTTTTTCTCTCCTCTCTCTCTCTCTCTCACACACACACGCATATATACCGTATATATATATATATATATATATATATATATATATATATATATATATATATATATATATATATATATATATATATATATATATATATATATATATATATATATATATATATATATATATATATATATATATATATATATATATATATATATATATATATATATATATATATATATATATATATATATATATATATATATATATATATATATATATATATATATATATATATATATATATATATATATATATATATATATATATATATATATATATATATATATATATATATATATATATATATATATATATATATATATATATATATATATATATATATCCTCCGCTGGGCAAAGGTCAGAGGCATACCAAATTCCACCGGACTTGGGAGAGATCTATCCTGGTCGTTTGTGGCCGGCTTGTCCAGATACACGGCGTTTGAAAATATGCAAGTCAAAGGAAGTTGGGAAAACAGATAAAGGGAGTGTGTTCCAGACTTTACCAGTAGAATATATGTAAGATTGAGCATAGCGGTTAAGTCTGGGGTCAGAGAGTTGGACAGAGAAAGGATGAGACTGTGTAGAAAGTCATGTCGCACGAGCTCTTCTCAATGGAGGAGGTATGCGACGAAAGAGTTCAGAAGAGCAGTGTCTGTTGTAATAGCAATAGTAAAGTGAGAGTGACACAACAATTCAACGGGTAGAAAGAGATTGAAGAGAGTTAGTAAGAGCAGGAGAGTTGATAAGACGAAATGCCCTACACTCCACCTTCTCTATGAGAGCTGTATGTGTGGAACCACCCCAGATGTGCGAAGCATACTCCATACAGGGGCGAACAACACCCCTATACATAGCAAGCAACTGGGGTGGCATGAAGTAATTCTGAAGGCGCCTCAGAACACCCAACCTCTTAGAAGCTTGTTTACAAAGAGAAGTAATGTGATCTTTCCAATAAAGATCATGAGAAAAAGAAACACCAAGAATATTAAGAACAAATGAAGGCTTGAGTTGTGTGTTTTAGAAGAAGATATCATAGTTGTGTTGAAGATTGTGTCGAGTGGAGAAAGGAAGGAACTGGGTTTTTGAGGCATTGAAAACAACCATGTTTTCTCTGCCCCAATTTGAAATACGAGAAAGATCAGAGGTTAGTTGCTCCAAGGCTACCCTTCTCGAGTCTATCAACTGCTGTTGCGTGGGACGTTTTTCAAACTGGAAGGAATAATGAAGGGTGGAGTCATCAGCATAGGAGTGGATAGGAGATGAGGTAATAGAGAGAAGGTAATTAATGAAAAGTATAAAAAGTGTTGGGGATAGGAAAGAACCCTGAAGAACACCACTATTAATAGATTTAAAGGAAGAACAGTGGCCGTCTACAACATCGGCTATAGAACGACCGGAAATTAAATTGGTGAGAAGATCACAGAGAGAAGGATAGATACCGAAAGAGGGAAGTTTAGAAATCAAAGCTTTGTGCCAGACTCTATCGAAGGCTTTCAATATGTCTAGCGCCACAGCAAAAGATTCACCGAAGAGCGGAAGACCAAGAGTCAGAGAGAGAAGAGAAAATAGATCACCAGTAGAGCGTTTCTTACGAAAGCCATACTGGAGATCAGAGATATGATTAGAAAAATTGAGATGTTTCCAAATCTTCCTGTTAAGGATAGATTCGAAAACTTTAGAGAGAACGGAGGTCAAAGAAATAGGACGATAGTTGGAGAGTTGAGAGGGGTCACCCCTCTTTGGCACAGGCTGAATGAGCACACGTTTCCAGCAAGAAGGGAATGTTGAAGTAGAGAGACAAATACGAAATAGTTTACCGAGGCAGGGTGCAAGCTCGGAAGCACAAGTTTTGAGAACCACAGGAGGAATACCATTAGGACCGTACGCCTTCTTAGTATTAAGCTCAGAGAGAGCAGAAATGACATCTTTAGAAGAAATTATAATTTTAGGCATAATTGAGTTAGAGGGGTTGAAGGAGGAGGAATAGCTCCTGAATCGTCTAAGGTTGAATTAAAGGCAAAAGTTTGAGCAAAAGAGTTCAGCTTTAGAAGAAGGTAAAACAGCAGCTGTGCCGTTGGAAGATATTAAAGGAGGGGAAGAGGAAGAACAAAGTTAGAGTTGACATTTTTTGCAAAATTCCAGAAAGAACGTGAAGAAGAGGAACCAGAAAGATTATTGCATTTTCCACCGGGAATGAGTTTTTAGTGTTTCGAAGGATAAATTCATTCCGGAATGAAATATAAGTAGCATGAGTTTCTGGAGTTTGAAGACGACGGTAATCCCTGAAGGCAACATTCCTGTGGCGGATAGCGTGAGAACAAGCAGAGTTAAGCTACGGTTTGTTAGGTTTAGTAGAAGGGAAAGATTTTGGAATATACACCTCCATGCCAGAGAGAATCACCCCGGTAATGCGTTCAGCGACAAGCTTGATGCTCCGAAGTGCCACAAACATTTCCTTTCAATAGAAGGGGGTCTTTCCTGCAGAAGACTTGAAGAGATAGAAGAGGATACAGAGATAAGAAGGTGATCGGAGGAACCCAGAGGAGGAAAGAGCTTAACAGTATAAGGAGAAGGATTAGAAGTTAGGAAAAGGTCTAGAATGTTGGGTTCATCTCCAAGACGGTCAGGGATACGTGTAGGGAGCTGCGCCAACTGCTCAAGGTCGTTTTGGATAGCGAAATGGAAGGCACATTCACCAGCTGTATCATGAGAACTAGATGAAAGCCATTGGCGGGTGTGGTGAACATTGAAATCACCTAATATGATGATTTCAGAGAAAGGAGAAGAAGAGAGAATGTGCTCTATTTTGGAGTTTAAATAGTCGAAGAATTTAGGATAGTCAGTAGAATTAGGAGATAAATAAACTGAACAAATGAATTTACTCATAGAATGGCAAGAGAGCCCAAGCCATAAAGTGGAAACTTCAGAAGATTCCAAATTAGAGACACGAGAACAAACGACATCGTTGCGCACGTATGCACCACATCCGACTTTGCCTGAAAATTGAGGATAGAGACAGTATTAGGAAACAGAATAGGGTTTGCTATCAGAACGCTCAAACATCTGAGTTTCGGCCAAGAATAAGAGGTGAGGTTTAGAAGAAGAGAGGTGATGTTCAACAAAGTGGAAATCAGAGTGCAGACCGTGAATGTTGCAGAAATTAATGAAAAATATAGACCTTGCATCAGGACAAGCCGGCAGCTGTATCTTTGTGGCACCAACCCCATCACCGGAGGCCACCAACTCCCAAGAGGTGATGGGGGAAGGAGTGGATGAGGGGCTATATTTGGAAGCCGCCCCCCGGGGCTTCTCCGAGGCTACTTTTGTTGAGGCCATCATTTAGTTTTTTTTTTTTTTTTAATTTTCTTTAAAGGGTGTCTGTATTAATGTTTTGTGTGTGCGAAGGAGAGTTTACTCCGATTTAGAAGAAGGTGAGCGCGAATATATATATATTATATATATATATATATATATATATATATATATATATATATATATATATATATATATATATATATATATATATATATATATATATATATATATATATATATATATATATATATATATACTAGGAAGAGGAATTATGGGCTAGCTTAAGGAATTCCTTATTAGAACTTTTATATATTGAAACTAGATTTATTTTTAAATCTAAAAGTTTCTCATAATTCTTCACCCAAAAAGTAAGGAGTATCGGAGTATCAGCCATATTAACCGATACCGATACCCAAAAAAATGGCCGATACTGCCGATACCGATACTATCGGTACATCCCTAAAAACCACCATTTTTTACTGTTTAGATTGGAAATACATTAAATGTGATCAGTTCCTTCAAAGTTTCCCCAATAATCATTGTTTTTGTTGCATAGAATAATTTTGAGATTGAATCGATTAAAAGTGGGTGAAATTGTTAACAATAGGAGTGCATAGGTTATACAAGGTTATATATGACGTAGAAAAAATTGGAGAGAACACAACCTTGAAGGACTCAAACACTGATAAAAATAAAGAATAGTTAGTGGTTTAATTTCAAAAAATAAAATGCAAAATCTTATGCTTCCAAATAGAATCCAAATTAGTTAAATGTTATATTTTAAATTTTGTTGGTAAATCTTAATCAGATAAAATCCTTCAAGAAAATAAATACTCATATTTAATAGTCCAAATTATTTTTTTTCCAAAATTAATTGTAATATTTAACCTGTATTGATTTAAAGGATTAACAGTGTCCATCTATAATTACTACTAAAGAAAGATAGAGAAGAAAGTGAAATAAATGTAAAATACTTTAAAAAGAAAATAAAAAAAATATTACATTGAATGAATAAGTTAGAAAGATAGAAAATTTTAAAATTTGAGCCTTATGCCCTTAGAAAAGGAAAATTTAAGCCTCCCCACTCCCATTTGTAAGAAGATTTGATATAAGATCATACATATAATTATGTATTGGGACTGACCTTAGCTGGGATTTTGCCGGGGCTGTGGCCGGGGTTTCTTAAAATTTGTAAAGAGGTCAAAAGCACTGAAAATTTAGGTTAAGAAAATTAGATTTAATTATAAGGAAGGACTACAATAGTCAACATCTCACTTAAATTAATGATTAAATGCATTTTTCAGAGAAAAAATTTCAGAAAATTACAGATTTTGTATAATAAAAGTTTGAAAGAAGTACAAAATAATATTAAATTTTTTTTTTTTCTGATTCACAATAGTTATTCAGCTGGTTTACTTAGGTAAGACCAAGTTCAAGTTTGAAAAAATGTAAGATAAAATTATCAATATAACCTGTATTATAAATATAATTATTTTATTGTTGCGTATCAAATTTGTATACATAACAATAAAATAACAGTAATTTTTATAAATACAGGTTATATTTATAATTTTATACCTTACATTTTTTCAAACTTTAACTTAGTCTTACCTAAGTAAACCTGCTGAATAACTATTGTAAATCAGAAAAAACGATCAAAATTATTTTGTTTATGCTTTCAGTCACTATGGCTAAAAGATCAGCTTGATCAGTATGGGAGTACCTTACAATGTTTCAGGATAAGCACGAAATAAGCTAAATTTAACATCTGCAGCCAGGAAATTAGATGAAAAATTCCTTGTGCCCCAAAAAAATTTTTTAAACCAAATCTTTATGGGGGCATCTAAAATCAAAACACAAAGGTGAACATTCACTAGCAGAAGAGGAGTTGTCAAAAGAAACAGAAAAGAAAAGAAAGTATTGAAAAAGCAAAAAGGAAATCTTAATTTTCTTATATTTTGTTTGATTTAATCCACCATTAACAAGCATAATTTTCAATTTTAAACCCGGTTTTCCCTGAATATTAGCTGGGGCTGGGCTTGGATGGAGCCAAGCCCTTGGTCGGTCCATAATTATATATAAAGAGGAAAAAAAATATCTCACAACCTGATGATAACTGCCATCTTCTTTGACATCACCTTAGAAACCATCGTGGTTTGAGGTTTCCAATACAAAAATTTTGTTGTGTACCTTCGGACAAAGAATTTCATAAAGTAAAATATAAATAAAAATGTTTTGAAGTAAAAAATTTAAAGTAAAATATTTTAAATAAAATTTTATGATTTTCATTCATATAATTTTTATTTGGCTTTGTATCAGTATAAATATTATTATTAGTATTTATTATTATTTTGGTGTTACCTTAACTAACTTGTAACCTCTTAAATTTTTTATTTTCTTTTTTTTCTGTTGTTTACTTGGTCAATCAAATTAAGCTTTTTTCTTGTGTTCTTATTGCTTTTTAGATTGATGATTTTTTTTTTTTTATGATTTTTCTTATTATTTTTAATATGAATAAAGTTACTCAAATGCATTCATTTTATTTCAGAACATTCCTCCCAATGAATCAAGTATCTCTTTACGAGAAAGTATAAAGAAAGAATTAGATGAAAATTCATCTTTTATAAAGTCAGAGTCAAGAGAATCGGATTTGGAATTTGTCTTTAATGAAGAGAAGGTTAAAAATATTGTCATAAAATCAGAAAATTCTGACATGACCATGAAGAAGGTTGATGCTCAACATGTAAGGGTATATTAAGTTATTATTATTATTATTAGTAGTAGTAGTATTAGTATTATAAATATCATAATCATCTTAAAGTATTTGGATTATTACTTTTTACTCTCCTTGGAAATGGGCTGTTAAGAGAACAATGAGTCACTTTTCCTTATTATTATTATTATTATTATTATTATTATTATTATTATTATTATTATTATTATTATTATTATTATTATTATTATTATTATTATTATTATTCTTTTTAAAGTGGTTTCATGGAAAATTTCAAAATATTTTAAAATTTAGATGCTTAAAAAAAATGGATTTTCTAATTTTTAGGCCATTGAAGTTGGTAAATTAATTGCAAATAATTTGTGATTAGAAGCCTAATAAATCACGTTAACATATCTGTGATATCTGATGGTTTTCATATTTTTTGGGGGAGGAATCAAAAAAATGCCTTTTGAACTACCTTTAAAATTCTAATAAATCAAAATACAAAAAATCTGAATTATAAATTTCTTGTAAATTCTATGAAAATGAGAATTTCTTTGCCAGATTTCAAATATCTCTCTCCAAAAAAGTGTTAATCTTTCTATTCTATTTGTTCAAAATCATCCCAAAAATTGGATGAACAACATTTTTGTAATGTCATTTTTAGACCTTTTTTAGATCATCTTATGATTTGTACAATATAATCGGGTTTTCCAAAAATTTGCTGAGCTAAACAAAATAATAATAATGCCAATTATTAATATTATTACTAAAGAATATGTTTTTTAATAGGCTTATTTATACTGATTTAGCTATGTTAGAGTATTCTATTTACATTTTATAAGGATAAATAAAATTTATAAATAATTTGGAAAATTATATTATAACAGATTTTTTAAAATAAATGTAAAAAAAAAAAATCATATAAAACGCCATATAAAAGTCGGGAAAAACAAATGACAGCTACAAAATTGGGCTTCTTTACATTCAGTTTTTTGACATCTAAATATTTCATTATAACAAAAGGTATCTTCAGAAATCTTAAGAAAGCTTTGATGGTGACGTTATTTTCTTTTGAAAGTTAAAAAATATAAAGCCATTTTCCGTTTTATTATTTATAAAAAAAAACTAAAAATTAATTAAAATGGGACGAATAAAAAAATATTAACAAAAGTATTTGAATTTTTGTCAATATTCTTATAATCTTTTTCATTTGTTTTGCACAGAGTCTTATCATCAAAGCTGCTGAAGGAGTGAAAGATTTGGAAGTGAAAAGTCCTTCAAGAAGCAAACCTCAGATGTCAATTGTGCATCAACAAGGCATTAAAAAGTATCATGTGGAAAATCTCAATTGCAGATATTGTAAAAATAGTTTTAAAAGCAAAAATGAGTTGAAGACTCATTTAAAAACACACAACAAAAGAATGTTTAAGTGCGCTCATTGCAGTTATGAATGCAATTTGAAATCAAGATTAAAAAATCATATGCTGACACACAGCAATGAAAAATTATTTAAATGTTCTCACTGCTCATATGAATGTAATTATAAAGTAAGCCTAAAAGCACACTTGCTTACACACATGCTTGCACACACAAATGAAAAATTATTTAAATGTTCTAACTGTTCCTATGAAAGTAATCAAAAAGGACAGTTAAAAGCACACATGCTTTCACACACAAATGTAAAGTTATTTAAATGTTCTCACTGCTCATATGAATGTAATTGGAAAGGAAACTTAAAAACACACATGTTTACACACAT
This sequence comes from Armadillidium nasatum, assembly GCA_009176605.1. Lineage (NCBI taxonomy): Eukaryota > Metazoa > Arthropoda > Malacostraca > Isopoda > Armadillidiidae > Armadillidium > Armadillidium nasatum. The sequence continues at coordinate 68,388 of SEYY01003855.1, forward strand.
AAATGTAAAATTATATAAGTGTTCCCACTGCTCCTATGAATGTAATTATAAAGGAGACTTAAAAAGACACATGCTTACACACACAGTGCGTACAAACACAAATGTAAAACTATTTAAATGTTCTGACTGCTCCTTTGAATGTAATCATAAAGGAAGTTTAAAAACACACAAGCTTACACACACATATGTAAAACTATTTAAATGTTCTGACTGTTCCTATGAATGTAATTATAAAGAAAGTTTAAAGTTACACATGCTTATACACGCAAATGTAAAATTATTTAAATGTTCGTATTGCTCCTATGAATGTAACAAAAAAGGAAACTTAAAGACACACATGCTTACACACACAAATGTAAAACTATTTAAATGTTCTGACTGTTCTTATGAATGTAATCACAAAGGACACTTAAAAACACACATACTTACTACACACACAAATATAAAATTATTTAAATGTTCTGACTGCTCCTATGAATGTAATCAAAAAGGGCAGTTAAAAATACACATACTTACACACACAAATGTAAAACTATTTAAATGTTCTTTCTGCTCCTATGAATGTAATTACAAAGGACACTTAAAATCACACATGCTTACACATTCACATGTAAAATTATTTAAATGTTCTGACTGCTCCTATGAATGTAATTATAAAGGAAGCCTAAAAAAACACATACTTACTCACACAAAAAAACACAAATAACAGAATCACAAATTAGGCAAATCGAAAATGAGGTTGAAGATTTTATCACTGCAAACTGTGAAGAATTGGCCCTTGACCCAAGGTTTGGGGACGGTTAACTCCTAAATACTCTCAAAGAAGAAGGGGATAGAAGAAAAAAAAAAAAAAAAAAAAAACGATGTAAAATTAGTTATGTTAGTTCCTATGAATGTAATCAGAAAAGAAACTTAAAAACACACATGGGTGAAAGATCATGAAGAAGGAAAATTAAATACAATGTCCATCACTAAAAAGTTTCAAGATTATCCTGAGAGACACTCAATAAAAGTAGGAATGGAATTTGAAAATGAAGACCTAAAAAAAGAAAAGGAAAATGACTGGAGAAGGCATAAAGTCGCTAAACGTTATAATTCTGAGGTGCTGGATATGGAATTTATTAATAAACCAAGAACTGTTGAAGTAATATCAAAGGGATATCGAAGATGAGAAGCTACTTATAACAGCACAAGACGCTGGATTAAGAACAAACTGGTTCGAAAAACACATAGGAAAAAAGAATTGCTTTAATAGGTGTAGAATGTTTTGTGAAGAGGAAGAATCTGTAATTCACATTGTCTGGATGCGAGGTTCTCTTTCATAGACAATACAATATGATTCTGTATACAAACTTATACATCACAGAATATGCAAAATATATGATAGGAACACAATCACAGAACCACAGAAATCATGATCCATCATCAATAATAGACAGTGAAGTGTATATAATTACTCCATTCCAACAGCCAACATAATACAGTGTAATATACCATACATAATAGTCACTGATAAAACCAACAATAAATGTTATATTATGTAAGTTCCCACTATGATGGGAAGGTCTCTCTCTACTAGAGAAAAAGAAATAAAATGCCAGAACCTCAAATACAAAATTAAGAGAAGTGGATTTGTTGAGGAGGTTTTGATACCGGTGGTGTTAGGGGCACTGGGAACTGTGAAATGTAGCCTAATTGACCATCTAAAGAGACTCCTGATCAGTGTGACAACATCTGAAATTAGTTTAGAAATAATAAAGAAAAATATAAACATCGTTAGACTGGTGTTCGGGTACGGTTGGCAGATCTTAACCCCCTTTTTTTAGGAGGAGGAAAGAGAAATGTGAAATTATTTTAATGTGCTGACTTATCCTATGAGTGTAATCGGAAAGGACACTTAGAAATACACATTCTTATACACAAATATAAAAGTTAATTAAATGTTCTGACTGCTCCCATGAATGCAATCATAAAGGAAACTTATAAACACATGCTTGATCATTAAGGAAAAAATTTGGATAGTTATTTTAGATTTTTTAATTATAATGATTAAAAAAAAGTCAAAAATTTTGATTTCCAAAAAAATGTATTCCTAAATCAAACTCTAGTTTGAAATGCCATACGAAAACCGGTTTTGAGAAGAAAAGTAAAACTATATTTTTTTTCCTTAACTTTAAAAGTAATATTGTAGCAATATTTGTTTATGTAGTATTTATATTATTTTATATAAAAATTCTGTATACTTTCACTATTCTTCTAATTTTCTATTGTATTTGTTTTTAGTTTTCATTCATAATGGGAAAATTATTTTCTTGATCACAAGTTTATTTTTCACCAAAATTGTTTGCCCATTTTTTCAATGTTTCCTCATTAACTCACTTCCACTTCATTCACTGAACTTCAAACTTTTTCAAAAGCTTCATTGAAAACTGCTTGGTATTTTAAAGTATTTCAAAATGATTTTTAATTTTTATATTTTCTCTTCAAACAAAAAGAGTTCCAAGTCAATTTGGTGGTTGAGTTAATGCATTTTATTTTCCTTCAACTTTACTACCATAATCTTTGAAATAAATCTCCTACTTTACCTCTACCGTTTCGTAACTATATATAAAGGAACTTGTAGAAGCAACATTCTTCGAAACCAATCGTAGTAAGTGTCCTAAATCGTAAAATTGTTTCGCTAATTTCAATTCTTCTCTTTGAGGTTAATTTAAATTTAAACTGTACAAATTCTTCGGCAAATTTTTATATTAATATTTTTGCAACTTTGCTAACATTTTTTTTTCAGATTTCATAAAATTATTTTTCTTTTTAATTGATAAAGTCTTGGCACTCTTCTTCTAAAACATAAATCACGTTTTACTGATTATTATTAAAAAAATTTTTTTTGGCGTAATATTTCTGCTTAATCAGCAAATTCAAATTGTTTGATGAATTGAAATGTTAATGTGTTTGTTGTTACATTGTATAAATAGAATTGTACTTAGAGATGAAATGCCTTTTATTGCCTCCTCCGAAATAGAACTTAAGAACTACTTCGTTAATATATTTACCTTAATATCCGAATAGTCAGCAGTTGTGTAACTAGTAAGGAATTGGTATTTTTTTTTTATTTTAGGTTTTGATTTATGTTATTCAATTTTTAAAAGTTTAGAGTTATGCATGTTTTTTTCCCATTTTATTAGGGAACTGCAGTTTTTATCTGATTTCCTTTCCTGTCGTTCTATAGCAGCTGTTGCAGACGACTACCGTTCCTCCTTTGAATCTATTAAGAGTGGAGTTCTCCAAGGAGCTGTTCTATCCCAGCACTTTTTTTTATTTGTCATTAATGACCTCTCTACTTATCACCTATCCACTCCTGTGCCGATGATTCCACCCTTCATTACTCATATCAGTCTGATAGATTCCCCTCCCAACAGCAGTTAATTGACCCAACTAGCCTCTGATCTTGTATTTTGAATTGTGGTAGAGAAAATAAGGTCGTCTTCAATGCCCCAAAAAGTAAATTTCTCTATCTCTACTAGATACAATCTTCTGCAAATCAATGATATTTTCTAAAACACAACTAAAACTTCTTTAGTCCTTAATATTCTATGTGCTTCGCATTACTTTTCTTTATATATATTGTAAGGAATATCGCGCAACTTTGAATATCCAAACAGAAGAAAAATAAATTACAATATAGTTGAATTAAATTAAAAAAAGAAATTTTAATACTTTTCACCCACCGTTGGTTAAATCCACTGATGAGGAGTAGGTTCTGATTGATTCAATCAAGTCGTCCGGTTCGCCTTTGAGTGATGGACGATGTCGGGACTCGAACTGCTGTGTCCTCTTCTCCGTTTCGTCAGGACACGAGGTTGTTGGGTAATGCTGCTATCTACGTTCGCGAACAGATGACTTCCAGTGTTCCGCGAGTGCTATTTGAATTACGTAAAGAGCAAATGCAACGAGTACACAACAAGAACTTTTTCAGTAGTTCAAGGTTGAAGAAAACACGGTAAAGGTGTTTTATTTGTAACCAATGTTAAATGATGATGACGAAAATAAATGAATAAAATCTTGACAACAAGGTCAGAACTTAGAGGAAGGTTAAGGAAAGAGCTGAACAGATTAGAGCTCTGGTTCAGAACTGACAGGAATGTTATTGACGAGTTGATTGTCAATAAAGAATTACCTGAAGTCAATTCTTATGAGGGAGGAACATTAAGGAACATAAGTATGTAAGTACTTGATAATCGTTGAGAAGATGTTGATTGTGGTTGGAGTAGTTCCGGCCTCGGAACTAAAAGAAAGTTGAAAATTTTCTCGTTATTAATTATGTAAGTTAGGTTGGACATTTTTATTGTTGAAATCAAAATAATATACCAAGGAACAAACAAATTTATTATAATTACGTGGATTATCTGGACTGTAGTTTTTCCAATCAGCTAAAGGACAATCCACAGTTTTTCTTTTCAAATTGTTTTTCGTTAATAAATTTGTATTTCTTTATTTATTTTGGATTAATATATATAAATGTTTTTCCTTTGTTTTTGTTTTAAATTGAAAGTATATACTTAATAGTTTTGTATTAATTAAGTAATGATCTGTAAAAGAAAGTACAGAAATTTATTCCTGAACCCCAAAAGGTAATAAATACAAATAAAGACTCAGCTATTTATATTGACGCGAAGATTATTTTATCCCTTGGGAAGAAAAATTGAGGTGAAGCATCTACGCTCACTTCTTTCCATTATTGAGTTGAGAATTCCTATTGAGGATCTTCTACGACATCCATCTGTGAAAAATATCAGTAATAGACAAATGCTCACACCCCCTTACCAAAGTTGGTCCCGGTACAACGAATAACCAACTTTCTAGAAGGCAAGATGGAGTGTTCTAGATAGTGTGTGTCATGGAAGTAGCCAAGTTTATTATTATTTATGAGGTTCAATATAAGAATGACGAAAGTTCTGTTATAACCAGATAATATCTCACCTCTCTAACCTACAAAAGAAGAAAAGAATCTAATCTTGATGAGCCATAGCGGTCACCTGTTCAAAAACATGATTAAACTCTTTTAGAGCAACCTCTTTGGAGATGCCCCTTTCTTTTGCATGGTTAGAGGCATTTTCTGTCAAATATAAATCTGAGTGAGGAAACGAATGAGAATTTGCCCTAACATCAATAAGTCGGCGTCGGCATGGCAAGATACGAACAAGTTAATATCGTATACCCGTTGCATCCGCTCCTTTATCTTTTCCAGCACTCCGGCTACAGAGTTTCCTATCACCAATATCTTCTCAGTCGTTCTTCCCATGCTGAAAAGATAATAATATATATATGTAGTATATAAAAAAATATTTTATACAATAATTTATACATATTTACAATTTTATTTATTTAAATTAAAGAATATATTCTATTTAAATATTTCATGAATCAATCATAATTTTTATATTAAAGTTTTTAAATGAATATTAAAATATTTGAATTTTATATTACTTTACAACTATTACTACTACTACTACTACTATTTTCAATATAACAAAACATAATACATAGTTCCTAGTAGTGTACTAGTGTATATTTTTAGTGTTTTACTTTTTAATTTTTAATTATAGTGGTTTTAAATACTTATATATATATATATATATATATATATATATATATATATATATATATATATATATATATATATATATATATATATATATATATATATATATATATATATATATATATATATATATATATATATATATATATATATATATATCGCTCTCTTGCCATTCAGGCTAGAGAAATCTGCTCGGAATCGTTGCAGGGATATTCTTTGAGGAACATAGGAACATAGGAAAATAGAGACAGTTAGAAGCCACAAGGGCCTATCGAGACTGTCCCAGTCCAAACAACTACTAACAATACTAATACATGCACGAAAGACTAGGTCTATCCCATCCCAGTTATCAGTTCATTCATGCATAGTCATGCATAGATAAAAGAAAAACTAAACCCCATTACACATGCAATACTCAATGAACCATCACCCACTACAAAAACTGCCGTTAGGCTTAGTCATAGGTTGATCTGTTGATCCAAAAAATTCATATATACCCGCCAATTTGGCTTAGTCAGATTATTCTATATAATACCCAAACCATCCATATATCTATCTAGCCCCTTTTTAAATTTGACAAGAGAATCACAGTCAACAATCCTCCCGTGGCAAGTCATTCCAAAAATTAACAACTCTATTACTGAAACAGTATTTTCTTAGATCGAGATGGCATGGCTTCTTTTTAATTTTCTTATTATGTCCTCTAGTTACTCTTCCATGGTCCACTATGAAGTATTTTTCAATCTCTGTATTACTGTCAGATGCAAATATTTTGTAAACTTGTATCAATCCCCTCTGAGAAATCTCCTTTCAACTGAGAACATTCCTAACTCCTTCAACCTCTCTTCATAGCTCTTATTTTCAAAAGCCAGAAATCATCCTTGTTGCTCGACGTTGTACTCTCTCCAGCATATCTATGTCTTTTCTTAAATGAGGAGCCCAAACTTGTGCACAATACTCTAATGCTGGCCTGACATAGCTATTATATAGTTTGCTTATAACCTCTTTGCTTTTGTAAACTACATTGCGATTAATTATACCTAACATCTTATTAGCTCTATTCCTTGCTTCCAAACATTGATCACCCACCTTCAGTTACTGCTAATAATCACACCTAATCCTTTTCTTGTCCACAGTCTCAAGCCACTCCCCATTCATTCATAATTAAAACCTTCATTTAGTAACCTACATGAAGAACTTTACATTTTTTACTATTAAAGTTCATTTGCCACCTCTCTGCCCAACCAAGAAGTCTATCTAGATCACCTTGAAGCTTTATGCATCCATCATTATTCCTTACTGAGGTAACCACTTTGGTATCATCTGCAAACTTAGAAACCTTGCATTTAAGACCTTTGTCTAAATCATTTACATATATAAGGAACAAAACATAGTTTCACAAAACGTAGGTTTGCTGAGCTTCTCACTCTCCTACTTGTAAATCTTTCTGTCCTCTTACCAAAAACATCTCTAACAAATTCTGTAAATATTCCTTACCTCCTATTATTCGCTCTGATGGTTCTGTAGCTAACACACTAATTCAGCAGTTGACAACTCCGGCAATCCTCCTCATACTTCTTCTCCTCTCAGATGTCCCATGCCTTTACCTTTGATTACATTTGATCAGGTGCTTTGGCTTCTGAAATCTATGAACGTAAGGAAGGCAAGCTACCCAGTTGGCATTCCTCCCTTAGTTTTAAGGGAGTGTGATTCTGAGATGGCTCCGTCCCTCGTTCAACTTTATGCCTCAGTACAAATACTTTCCCTCAGTGTTGGAAGCGCACATTATTTCAGCCTATTCCAAAGAAGGGTGGCCGCTCTGATCCTTCAAACTATCACCCTATAGCTCTCACTTGTATTCTGTCTTAAGATCTTTGAAACC
>SEYY01003856.1:0-2500 GCA_009176605.1 Armadillidium nasatum
ACATATTTGTTTGTCCGAAATTGAAGCAATAATCGAAATAAAGATGCCATCAGATCTACGCCAGGATAACAAGCCTGGTTTAAAGATGGACTATTCCCGATGCGAAGGCTGCAATTAAAGACTGGGCGAATTTTCGTTGTCACTTGTTCTGCAGTCTTAATAACAGGCCTATGAGGGATCCAAATGTATCTATGAAAATCTTTTGGAGACACATGGACGGGCTCGATGATGCCATCAGCCAGGTATTGACGAAATATGTCTCCATATGCCGAAATGAGACCTTGGTTATGAAGTTTTTGTGTCACACGATGCAGCGCAGTTAATGCTACCTGATGATTTGAAGGCACAGCTTTCAATATTCTTCATACCATGGGATCTCAACATGATACTTACCTTCCTTATATTCAATACTCTCATGGAATCTACTTTCGAAGATGGTATCGATGGAACCTTGGTCAGCTTCTTCATTTATTCCGATGGATTCCAATTTATAGATGTTCTCTATGCCAACATCAAGTTCCAAGTCTGAGTGAGTATGAATCAATGGGTCGAAATAGGAAGGAGACGGATCCACTATGAGATTAACGATGTTTTCGGGAATTTTTTTGACAGATTTGAGAAGAGATGGAGACAACAAGCTGGAATCTTTTTGTTGTCATAAGGTCCTCTTTCTTTGAGGACTATTCGAATTTTCTTCTCCAAATATGACTTCAATTTGAGAAGGAGTTAAAAATTTACGAACTGGTCCGAATGGAACGAAACCATGGCAGGAATCAATGGCACTCCCTCTTAAACAATTGACTACTTTAAAATGCTTCATGAGATATAGAGCGTCTATTCCCAGAGTACATTCTACATTGTTGACAATGTCTCCATGACGACCTTGATAGAAATGATCAGCTATCTCAAAATTATTTCTTCGTATATTATATACGCCTCCCATCAATCCCTTGACTTCAAAACCGACGTCAAGTTTGGGATCTACAAGAGCTGGAATTTTGGTATATGACCCACAACATAAATTCAATTCCAGATCAATGGAATACATTGTTCTGGTTTGTTCTCCCAGAAAAGTTTTTACAGTGGTGTTTTGACGTGGAAGTGAAGCAATATTTACCCCTAGCTTCTCTATGACACTTCCTTTGAAGTAACTTCTCTGAGATCCAAAATCTAGAAGAGCCCTTATTTCTTGAATCTTATTCCCCCTTTTTACTTTAAGGGAGATAGTTGGAAGAATGTTTCCAGAAGGAGTTGATCCTGTGTTGATGCACAGATGACTTTGTTGAGATTCATCCTCCCCAGTTTGTGCAAGAGAAGATGAATGGGTAGTTGTGTCATCTCTTCTACGATGTTGATCACTCTTCCTTTTTCCATTTGTTTCAGATGTGCAAAGGGCTGATATATGTTTCTTGCTTTTACAATAAAAGCAAGGGCGGCTAAGTCCATATCGCTTAGCAGGACACTGCTTAGATTTATGCTTTGTGCTGGAGCAGCTAGAGCATAGTTCTAATTCAATACAGCGCTCTTTTCTGGAGGCTGCATTCGAATAGATGGTGCAAGACGACATAAAATGTGCACCATCACACAATTTGCACTTTACAGATGATGATTCCGAAGAAACACTAGACTTTTTTGGAGATGTGGTGTTCTCTTGTCTGGAGTACGTGGAATTTTGAAAAGATGATGTTTTCTTTCCAGTTGAAGATTTTTTAAACGTAGATGCATGTGATGGATTCTTCCCTCTGATTCTTTCCATAGATTTTAAAATCATATGGTAATTATCTAAGATGATGTTGATAGAAGGATATTCTATCTTTGTCTCGATTTTCAGCTCCCTTAGGAAGCTTGAGGGCAATTTATCCACCACGATATGGCTCAAAAGTTTACATCCTGCTGAACCCTCCTCCATAAAATCTAATTCAAATTCTTTAAGTTCATGTAGATGAGCACGAATTTCAGAAATGAAAGCTCTCACTGCCTCAAGATTTTTGTTGTCTATGACAGGAGCTGTGTCTATTTTATGAAATAGACAATCGATTATAAAAGGCACATCAAGATATAAATCTTTTAAAATTTGGAGAGCAACTTCATAGTTGTCGTCCACATTAGGAAGATGTTCTACATCTTTTAATGCCATACTTGATAGATGAGCCTTTAGATATTGAAGTTTGGCGGCGTCACTTAAGTCTCGCCGACTTCCGAAGACATTTTCAAAAGAAAGTAAAAACGATCGAAATTGAAACGGTCAGATTCTCCTGAAAAAGTTTTACACTTTAAAGCAGGTATTTTGACCTCTTGCTTGACGGCTAATCCTCTCAATATGGATTTTACCTCCGACTGGTTCTCTAAGTTCTCTTGTGAATTTGAGCCGGAGGCTGACGAATGGCGAGATGCTTTTCCATTAGATGAATGAAACTTGCTCATAACTTTCTGCTGTTGTAGATGATAGTGAGACGCACTCACTATCTCCTCATTGAGCAAGATGTTGTCATATTTGATA
>SEYY01003856.1:7500-15349 GCA_009176605.1 Armadillidium nasatum
AATCCTGAGGTAAAGCAAAGTGTAGAGGTAGAAGGAAAGAAAAAACATAAAGGTAAAGTGAAGTATGAATCAAAGGATAGAGAAAGTAGCTCCGATGGGACTGATAGCAGTGCTTTTGAAAGTGAGAGTAGTGGCGAAAGTAGCATAAAACGGAAAAAGAAAACAAAGAATAGGAAAAAGACTAGGAAATATACAGTTGATGAAAGCTCAGTATCAGAGGCTGAGCATGATGATGATTTTGGTAAAGGTGGAAAAATGTGGCTGAAAAGACTCGTAGAACTGGAAAAAACTGGTATGGATTCTCGAACTGCAGTCAGCCGCATTATGGTAGTTTTGGCTGGAGAATTGTTGGAAGTTATGAGAAACTTTAACAAAGCTAATATAAAAGCAGTTAAGCCACTTAAGTACGGTGTTGAAAAGATACAAACATTTGACGCATTTATTGAAGATTATGAGCGATATGCCAAAGAGCAGCTGGGAAGGGATAAAAATCGGTGGGCAGTTGACCTTAGAAATTTCTTGGAAGGGCCGGCGTTACGAACATATTACAGCATTTACCGAGCCAAGTTGAGTTACACCACTATAGTTACAAGGTTAACCCTTTCGCTGCGGCATGGAGTATTATTAGTTCACCCGTCACTGACGGAAGAAAACGCTGTGGAAGCAAAACCATATCATTTTCATAGTTTATTATTATCTATAATTAACTATTATTATTATTATTATATATATATATATATATATATATATATATATATATATATATATATATATATATATATATATATATATATATATATATATATATATATATATATATATATATATATATATATATATATATATATATATATATATGAATAGAAGTAAAAGCATTTTTTTGTACACGAAGCTCTAGGTGTGCTATAATTGGCGATGGGGGAAGGTGGAGTAGAGAGGAAAGGGGGGTAAAAAGATAGTCAGAATTGCATCTTTGAAAAATTATCTTATATAATATTTACGATCTTCTCTCGTCAAATGCCGAAAAGAGACTAAATACTTTCGCACTTTCTAAAAAAAAAGAAAAAAAAAAATATTTTATCCGAGGCTATAGAATGGTTGGGGTTGACAATTGGGGAATGGGAAATAGAGATGAAGGGGGTAAAAAGACAGGTTATATATGTAATAGAGTGGAATGTGGGGGTAAAAAGTCACAATTGCATCTTCAAAAAATATTCCGCTCTCGTAAACGTAAATCCCAGCAAAAGACTGAATCTTGCAGGGCTCTCTCTCTCTCTCTCTCTCTCTCTCTCTCTCTCTCTCTCTCTCCTCTATGTATATATATATATATATATATATATATATATATATATATATATATATATATATATATATATATATATATATATATATATATATATATATATATATATATATATATATATATATATATATATCTTTTATGAGACCTCTGAAAGACCAAGTAAAACGACCATGAAAATTGAATATGTATATTAGTTAGAAAGCAAATGAAAACGCTCTCTATCTATCTATCTATCTATCTATTTATCTATCTATCTATCTATCTCTCTCTCTGTATATATATATATATATATATATATATATATATATATATATATATATATATATATATATATATATATATATATATATATATATATATATATATATACTGATAGAGAGAGAGAGAAGTCCATGTAGTAGAAAAAAATTTTACTCGTGTGTTGAAATTGGTAATGGGGAAATTATATTTATATAGGGGAAGGGGGGATACAAATATAATAAGAATTTCATCTTGGAAACAAGTCATCTTTCATAAACATTACGTACATCCCTTGCGAATTCTGGGAAGAGACTGAATATTTTCACACTTTTTCTCTTTCTCTCTAAAGTAGAAAAAAAAATTACTCGAGGCTGTATTTTTTTGGGGTTGACGATGGGGGAATGTGAAATGGAGGAGGGGAAAGGGGGTAATAAGTGTACATAGTAAATTCATATTTACTAAAGTAATAAAAGAGCAGACCTTGAAATAAAAATCCAGCATAAATATATGACGCACTCAGCTCGCTAATGCTGAGAAGATACTAACTTATTCCTGATGGTTTTATCCTAATAAAACTCCTCCCACATATCAGAAAAGATACCAGATACCTCCAGATGGCTTCAAAAAAGGTATTGGAACTCCAAAGTAAGAAGAAAAAATCATATATAGCATAACGAACATTAACATTGAGCAGAGCTTCTTCATGACGTACTATTACGTCACACGTCATGCTAAGATACCTCACGCGTGACGTACTATTACGTCCCACGCAGCGAAAGATTGAACTTAGAAATACTAAAGAATTTTTGAAATGCATTCCGAAGAAAGTAAGGAGGTTTAAATTACGAATGGGTAGTGAAAAAGAAAGTAATAGAATAAGATGGAAAGACTTTGTTAGCTGGGCAAAGGAAGAAGATGAACTGGAAGAACAGGAAGATAAAGAACCAAAGGAAAGTGCGATTCCTATTTGGGCAGCATTAGGTAATGAAGGATATACTGAACCATCTTCATATGCTAGCAGAGTGAAACAGTTTGATCATAACAGAAATATAAATTATGAATACAGGAGGCAGGTTGATAGAAATGGAAGACGGTTTGCCGAGAGAGACCAGAAGTGTCATCACTGTCAAAAGTATGGTCATATAAAGCGAAATTGTTGGAGGTTCAAAGGATGGTGTCTGGTATGTGGTAGTGAGGATCATAAAGGGTTCAATTGTCCTGAAAGGAGTTACAGAAATGACAGACGGGGGCAAAATAGACAAGATGGCAATACAGAACGAGATCAAAATAGACTAGGATACACGCAAAAAAATGAGAGCAAGTGCTTTTTATGTGACGAAAGCGGTCATTTCCAGGATTCGTGCCCAATGAGAGATGAGGTTGAAAAATTCATTAAAGAAAGAAAGCAGGCTGCGTCGGGAAACGAGGCTGCTCCGATACTTCCGGGAGTGTGTCGGAGCTTAATAAGAGCACGTCAGCCGCAGAACAACATCCCGGTTGATGATCGTCCCATGACTCTTAATCCAGAAGCCAAAGAATTTGAAATAGACCAGGGAGGCGGTGCGGAACTTTTCCCATTGCCACAACGATTGCGGGAAGGTCGAAGACATGCAGGTGTTACTATAAAGGAAGCGGATACAGGTGTTTATAAGGCTATAACGAATGTAAATAAAAATGGTACTGATGATTTGGAAATTGCGAATCTGATGCATTTCACCATTACTCTTAATGGATTGAGTACAACCGCAATAATGGATTCTGGGTCTCAGTTCTGCATAGTGGGTGAAAGCGTATTAAAGAAGGTCCCAACAGTGGTAATTAAAAGGGGAGAAATAAATCTGAGAGGAATTGGGGATCCATCAAAATATACTAAGGGAAAGGGAATAACTACTCTCAAAATTAATATAAATGGTATAGATTATGGTACATTGGACTTTATTGTTGTTGATGAATTGGACGCTGGAGTCATTCTAGGAATGCCCTTTTAAGGGAAAATGGAATAAAATTAAATGTTGCTGAAAGGACTTTTACTAGACGTAACGAATTAGGAGTATCAGAAGTTGTTTACATTCCAGAGGGAACAGAAAAATGTATAAGAGCAGTTACGTGTGTGCCAGTTTATATAGCAAAAGAGACTGTCATAGAGGAAAATGGATGGGTTGCCGTTAATGCTTGTTGGGTATCAGGAAGTATCAAGCCAAAGAACACCCAAGATGAAGAGAATGATGGTGAAGAAAAACTATTCATTGACAATGAATTAAAAGTTGAAAATTTTCTTGAAGACGGAAAAAGGATAAGGAGGAGTAGAAGACTAAGAGTTATGCCTGGCATATTAAGTTGGAAACAAGCAGAAGGGCTAGTACTAGTGAAGAATCTGACGAAAGGAAAATTAGGATTGAGGAAAGGAGAGCTGTTGTGTAAAGCGCAGCTGACTGTGGATGCTGCTAATTTGGAAAACGCCAGTCAGGTGAAACTTCCTGTCCATTCTCTGGTGCATGAGGAAGCTGGCAAAGAGGAAACAGAAAGAGAATGGGACATGAAGAGATTGCGGAAGGAAATCGAATTTATGGAGGAGTTGACATGGGAACAGAAAACAGTGATTCTGAACGTATTGTATAGGTACCGCGATGCCTTGAGCAGGGGTGACTCTGATGTAAGTAGAGCATGTATGACACCACTCAAAATATCCTTGCGGGATGATACACCAATATATTTAAGACCACGAAGATTTGGTCCAGTAATTGACAAGAAAATTGAGGAACAGGTAGAAGAATTGTGTTTACAAGACATTGTAGAACCCTGCAGCTCTGAATGGAATTTTCCGGTTGTTCCGGTGTGGAAAAAGGATGGAACTTTAAGATTATGTGTGGACTATAGAAAATTAAACAAGGTAATGAAGGGTGACAAATTTCCAATGCCTAACCTAACGGAAACGGTGTTCGGCTTACACGGAGTCAAATATTTTACAAGTCTGGATTTGGTACGAGGCTATTACCAAATGCCTTTGGAAGAGGAGAGCAGAGACAAGACAGCTTTTTCGACCAGCAGGGGGCAATATAGGTATAAAAGCGCGAGTTTTGGACTCAAAATAGCCCCTGCTGCTTTCCAACGTGAGATGCAAAAGATATTAAGCGATTTTGGTTGGAGTAAGGTAATAGTTTATTTAGATGATGTTCTTTTAGTATCGAGAGGATTTGAGGAGCATGTGAAATTAATAGAGCGAGTTCTAGACCGATTTTGTGACAGAGGTATGAAGATCAAAGTTAGTAAGTGCAAGTGGGCCCAAAAAGAAGTTCGGTTTCTGGGTCACATAGTTGGAAGAACTGGAGTAAAGAAACCACCAGAGTATGTAGAATATGTTGATAAACTGGAAAGACCGAAGACGGTTGGAGAGATGAGATCTTATTTAGGGCTCATTAACTTTCAAAGGAAGTTTATCCCTAACTGCTCTGGGATTGCTGCACCCCTAAGCCAGATCACAGGTGGGCATAAGAAAGATACCATAGTTTGGACTGAAGAACGTGTTAAGGCTTTTGAGGAACTAAAAAAACAGATGAAAGTTGCAACGGAACTTGCTTTCCCTGATTTCTCCGATGGTGCGGCGAATTTGGAGTTGTATGTAGACGCCAGTGGGACAGGAATGGGTGCAGGTTTATGCCAATTGCAAAATGGGGAAAAGAGAGTTATAGCATATAATTCTCATGGGTTTAGCGCTGGAGAAAGAAGATATTCCACCATTGAAAGGGAACTCCTGGCAATCAGATGGGGTATTAAGGGGTTTAGACCTTTTCTTCTTGGACAGAAGTTTATTTTATTTACTGATCATCGCCCATTAGTTTATTTGAATTCAATGAAGCTGGTTGATAGCAAACTTGCAAGAGTTTTGGACGACTTGAGTGAGTATGACTTTGAGATAAGATATTGCCCTGGTAAAGATAACGTAATTGCAGATGCTTGTTCCCGCCAGAACAGAGACTATGAGGAGGAAGACCCTTTGGACGATGTAAATACCATTCCTCAAGGATTATCGTTATTGCGAGAGGTGCCAGGTGGGGGTGACGCCCTTTTCAAGAGTCTTAAGATAGTTCTGGACAAGGCTAACATCAGGAATGTACCGGACAACCATTTGAAGTTGAGAGAGGAACTGATCAATCATCTTATAATAGATTGCAAAGTGTATGGTGTAGAGAAACGTTCTAAAAGATTAAAGACTCTTGCCGCTTTGAAAGCACCAGGAAAATTTCCGGTTCTTGAAGTGTTGTTGGTAGCCAGCGACTTGTACAAAGTAAAAATTTGGTTGCATCATGGCAAATGCTGCTCTGTCTCTTACGTGGGTCCCAAGAGTGAAAATGAAAGGACATTAAAAGATATTCACATGCAATCATTGGAAGGCGTTCATTATAACCCACTGGTGGATGATGGGAATTTCAATAGTAAGGGTGATTATGTAATACAGAATGAAAATTTGCAAGCTCTAGGTAAAAGAACTATTGAAAGCCCCGATATAACAGATAGGGACAATGGAAATTTACTAGAAGTAGATGACGAACAGGATGATAGTGACGGACCTGAAAATGTAGGAACTAAGCATGAATTAGGGGTTCAAATGCTCATGAAAGGAAAGCCTAGATGTTCAAGACGTCGTTGTGACCACGAACACAAGGGAGTCACATGGTCTGGAGATCTACATCGGAGAACTGACTTTTTGCGCATTTTTGGATACTGGATCAGTAATAAGTGTCGCACAGGAGTCAGTAGTAGACTATATAGAACAGTTTGGACATGTAGAAAGAGAAATTAAAATTGACGTTACTCTTAAAGGCGTTGGTATTGGAAGTATTGTGTGTACAAAGGGAGTAATTGTCACCATAGGATATGAAACGGGAACATGCAGGATACCGTTAGTTGTTGTGCCAGATAATTATATCCCATCCTGCCTATTATTAGGAATGAATTATTTGATAAAAGTGGAGGCAGTGTTAGATTTTGGAGAGGGAATTATACTTCATGGTGATACTGCTGATGATGTTAGTGATACTTTTCTGACGACGATACA
Source organism: Armadillidium nasatum (assembly GCA_009176605.1). Classification (NCBI taxonomy): domain Eukaryota; kingdom Metazoa; phylum Arthropoda; class Malacostraca; order Isopoda; family Armadillidiidae; genus Armadillidium; species Armadillidium nasatum. Next base: position 14,100 of record SEYY01003856.1, read on the forward strand.
GGGATTGTGCATGAATATGACACTTGATGTGAATTCATTGAACCATTGTTTTTCTGAAGATGAATTGCTAAATCTACAAAATAGGTCAAGATGTATTAAGAAGCTTAGAAAGGTGGTCATGAATCAATCAGGAATTCGGAAAGGAGATAAAATTTTAAAGGACTTCGCAAGGTATTATAAAGAACTAACGATTTTTAGACTAATCTTGGTTAAGAAAATAGAGGGTGGCCGTCTAGCTGCTGTAGTAGGGTTTGAGCAGCTTGTCCATGTCTGCGTGGCCTTGCATCGAAATCTAGCACATATTGGACGTGACAAGTTGGTTAATGAAGTTTTACGGTATGTCTGGCATCCTAAAATACACATGGTGGTTGGTGATGTCTGTAGAACGTGTCCCCAATGTCAGCTGGTAAAGATAGACCACAAAGTTGTGTACCCGCCCATTTGGAAGATAGAGGTCAAACGTCCTTTCGAACTGATAGCTATAGATGTGCTGGCTTTGCCCAGGACTCGTAGTGGCAGTGTTGCATGTTTGGTGGCCGTAGATCATTGTAGTAAATGGGTCGCGGTGAGACCTTTGAGGGATAAGTGTGCTCGAAGTGTAACGGAAGCATTTGAGGAATCCATCTTGCCTAGTTTTGTGAGAGTCCCTATGAAGGTACTATCTGATAACGGAATCGAATTTAGGAGTAAAAAATTTGAAGAAATGCTGAGGAAGTATGGAATTGAACATCTCTATAGTAGTCCTTACAAACCAGCTAGTAATGGAGCGGTGGAGAGGGTAAATCGAACTTTTATTGAGTTTTTGAAAAACTTTGGTAGGAAGGGAGTCTGACTGGGACCGATGCTTACCAAAGGCTTTACTAATATATAATAACACCAAGCATTCTTCAATTGGTATGTCACCATCAGAAAAGTTAATGGCCGAAAGTCATGAAAGCGGACATGTGCTACCAATTCCAAGAGAGGAACAAGAAAAATGGCGTGAAGGACATCCTGGATGGTTGCCCTATGGACTAGGTGTGAAAGTAAAGAGGAAGATAATAACGGTGGATAGATCTCTTGGCAGAAAAATGGAAGAACGCTACGAGGGTCCTTATACAGTGACAAAGGTAGTTTCTGGAGGGATGGCATATGTAATTGAGGGCCATGGTAAAGTAATGAAAGTTCATTATTCCCATCTCAGAATTTGGGCGGACCCTCCGCCTTATTTGTCCGATTATTTTAAAATACCTGATGTTGGAGAGTCGGTT